>JAHWFP010000615.1:4137-17031 GCA_023313725.1 Lithobius niger | reverse complement strand
CTTGTGGTTTTATCGCCTATCAGGAGACGATCTTTTATTACTATTCCAACTTACTACAAAATAATTGAAGTTTTTTTTTCCATTGAAAGCCTAAACAATGCCCAAATAGGAAGAAAAAAGGCCTCAAAGGGGGGAAAAAAAGGCTAACAATGGGTTAAAAGGTACGCAAAAAAGGTCCCTACAAAAAAATGTGCTCTTTTACTAAAAGTTCCCCCTGCCCTCTTGGGGGATCTGTGCACGCTACTGACGTGGATGAACAGTGAATTATTTCCAAGTGTCTCGGTTTGGTTGCTCAATCTTTCATTTGGCGTTAATCTCACCTTCACAGGGGCCTAACATCCGGTAGAGTAGGAATGCAGACATTCAAACAAACAAACAAATCGTACGTTTTAAATGATTCAGCACAAATACAGAAGAGCTGATGAATATGATGAACGAATTATGAGAACCAGATGCAACTAGCTCGTGTCCAAATAATCAGCAGGCCGATTTTATGACGGCCTGGGAATCGAAGAAACTACATGAAGCATGGATCGACGCCATTGGAGTGAGCAAAGCGAACGACGTGGTTATTTTTTTGGTTTAAGTGTATATGCTGTGTTACGTTTTTACTTTTCCTTTTCTTTTTCTTTTGTTACACTGTAAAAACTAAATATCTTGAAATTCGTAACGTGCATCTGAAATTCAGTTGTTTTGGTTGATGGGCCTCCTGAAAATCGTAAAACAATCTTAATTTAAGATGGAATGGATCTGGGATTTTAAGATACCACCAGTTAAAGATGCATCCTTATTTCAGACTTGTTTCGCTTAAGATGCCATTAAACGTAAGATGCGTCTGATTATCAGATGTAAAACAAGAGAAATAAATATTTAAGATGTTTAGCTCTTTAAGACACCATATATTTCTTTGGCCAAATCCATGCATTGTATAAGATTTCAGCAATTTCAGATGTCCACGCAGTAAGATGCTTTATTTTTGAGTTGGAAAAGAGAAAACGTTGGAACATTGGTAAGATGGCAGTTTATTTCAAGTGGGGTAACTGGCAAAGACGGCAACATTTTAAGATGTCAACCTATTTTAAGTATACAAAACGGGTAAATTTGCTATAGATAGCACACATTTTAGCATGTTTCAATAGAATAATAAATATCAAACAAAAAATAAATAAAATCGAATTGAAGAACATAGTGCTGTATGGCATTGGTTTACAAGATGTTTGTCTTTTAGTGCGTCTTGTTTGGTTTTCAGCTTTTCGTTTGGCATCCTCTTTGCACGATTCGTGGCGCGGACTGAACCACTAACCTGTCTACATCATTTTATCGACGGCTAATTACCCGTTAAATTACCCATTCTTTCAGATAAATAATGTGCATGTATCGCGCATGTTATCAAGCGACGTAACAAAGCACCAGTGATTATTAACATTCGTGCATGTGCGTCAGAGGTTTGGGGTGTAGGGAGGGTCGGGGAAGGAAGGGTGGCTGGGTGCGGAGGAGGTTGCCAATTGGGCAAATCTTATCGCTCCTGACAATCGACTCAGCATATGTGCTGAAACTCGGTGGAGCACAAACGATTCGAGCTTCAACGCTCCGCCGCATCGGTGCGCCACTGTCGGCTCAATAATCACGCCGCAGCTCTGGCTACGACTTCTGCTCATGGTGAGTGAGAAAGAGAGGACTTGGGAGAGAGCTGCCGCGTGCTTTACAAGCGTTCAGTCTCGGTTCTGCCGTCTGGGCGACCGCACCGAGCGAGGGAGGCTCAGCTTCGTGTTAGCTCGCGCCTCACTTGGCACGGACACTTCATCCTAATTCCCGCGGATGTAGGGGGATACGTTATTAAAGCCCGCATCACAGCTTTTCAAGGACAAATTCGCAATGCTTGACTTTGCAGGAGAATCGAGTTGAAAGCGACCGAAGTTGACTTCGGTTGAGCGTCGCCAACTGTCCGGGGGTTACGAGTTTGTTTCTTCGGGTACAAGACAGCCAGCAAACCACGGCCAAAGTGCTTCAGTCGATCAGAACCACGTGTTCACGGTGAGCTCCTAGCTGCATAACTTCACTAGAGAGTTGTCTGTGTATTTTTAGTGTACAGCTTCGTGTTAACTTACGCCTCAGTCGGCACGGACACTTCGTGTGGATGTAAGGGGGATACATTATTAAAAGCCCGAATCACAACTTTCTGGGACAAATTCGCAACGCTTGACTTTGCAGCGGAAACAGATTAAAAGTTGACGTTGTTTCAGCATCGCCAGCTGTCGGATCGCCGTTGTTTCGTCGCTGCGACATCGCAAATCAACGGCAAAGTGCTTCGATTGATCAAGAGGCCACGTGCTCCCCGGCGAGCTCCAAAACAGCGTAACTTCGCTCGAGCTGCTCGCAGTTTTGTGTGTTTTTAGTGTTTCGATCCTGCTAAATAAACTGCTTAAAAGTTGTTCGTTGTTTTTAAGCCGCCTTCAAGTCCGTACTGGGGACTATCAATAGTCACACAAAAAAACCGTCATAAAGCAGGATTACGCAAGTTCGTCCCTTAATATTACTCTGTCAGACATAAGCGGTTAACATACCAGTGTTCGCCACAAAGGGTTTCAAAGGGTTAAACAATGACAGAACAATGGATAATCCTTATCGCCTTGATGACGCAATTCTCAGGTAAAAAAAAAAATATCAGCATCTTTTTCTACATTATGTTTTGCTGGGCTCAGTTAACGCGGAATAACTAAGTTTTGCACGTTTTTCTTTTTTCTTTACAATGTCTTAAAGTGTTTTTTTTTTAATTTATTTTATATTTTTCAGCAATTACTGATAGCAGAATTACAAGCGTGATAATTTTCCATCCCGAGGGTAGAAAAAATCTTTTTATTTTTTATTTTAAATCATCCCAGTGCAAAAAAGTCGATTTACGATATCCTAATCACTATCTCAAAAGGTAAAAATCCTAAAATTTTTGTTAGAGGTCCCCGCTTTGGGCTTAAACGTTAATATTAAACAACAAAATCCCGCAACAGCAAATTCTGCAAAAAATTCGGTTTTAACTAGTTTAAGGTATAGTTTTCCCGTTCTCAGAGACCACTTTAAAGTGAAACCAAACGCAAAATAATTTGGTCCCGAAAACGTCGTTTTTATTTAAGAGGGAAATCGGCAATTAAAGCTTTCCCCCCTCTTTTTGCGTTCGATAATTCAAAGTTTTGACTTTGGCTTCATTTAGTGTTCTCTGAGACTGCCAAATGGGAAAATGTAACAGCTAAACTAATCAAAATGTATTTATTTTTTTGCGGACTGGGCTATTTGTACATGCTTAAACTTTAGGTTTAGGTAGAAACCTTTAAAAACTTTAAAAGATTTTCTTTTTTTTGGGGGGAGGGGGGGGGCGGAGTAGTGATTTTCTGTAGAAAATTGTTTTAAAAAAAGCGTTTTGTATTGTAAAAGACAGTGAAGCTCAAAACTATAACGGCTAAAAACACTGGTACCTCATATTTCAGAGCATATTTCATAACTGGCTCCGTTATCAAAGGAATTACAATAAAAACCAACAATAAAACTCACAGAATCAACATCCACTCCGCTAAGTTGCTGTATCGAAGGACGATCTGGTGTAGTGGTCGATATAGCGACCTGTTGGAGTGGATGTTGATTCTGTGAGTTTTGTTGTATTTTTTTTTTTTTTTGCGTTGTAATTTAACAATAGTAATTATTTTTTCGGATATTGAAATTTACGTAAAACAGCCAACATTTCTGCCAAGGCCGTAATGGAGGGCCATTTTGGCCCGGAAAATGACTAACGTAGGCCCTTCGCTTGTGGCCCTTCGTGGAAATCAGTATAATCATTAAAAAAATTCAGCAGGCCCCGACAGGCCGTCGGAGCGTATCGCCCCTGATTTTTGCACTATTACGAAGAGACATTTAAAAATGATTTTTTTTTTTATCCACCAATACAGGCCCTACACATTAGACAACTCGAGAATGGCTAAATCGGCTTTCATGAAAAGTCCGTTCGCGCTGACGGAACACGGACATTTGTATTCGCTTCGACGTCAGTCGATTTGAACACAAATCGGTTAAAGTTGAAAACGATTGACGAGAGAAGAAAGAGGGTAACAGCGAACCGAGTCGGAAAGAACCGCAGTGACAACGCGTAATTACAGGGATACTTCGTGACAAGTCGATTAAATCACCACGCTCTTTGTTCTCTGTTCAATAAGCCAGACTTTCGACTTCCTTTAAGAAGTGACAGGTGGGAACCCAAGTTTCGGAACATTTGCGGGCGTGAATTTCAACCAATTACTGTTCAAGAGTCAAACTGACATAATGCATGCACGCTAAACTTATGAAAGCATTTTGGCTTACACCGACTTGAAATTAGCTTGAGGTTGATACAAGGAACTACGTAAAGTGCACCGACTCTCAAATCGACGTGACTTTAAATCCGCTGGCGTCAAAAGCGATATAAAATACAGAAAAAACACGTTATGGATTACGAAAATAAAAAGCTAACGGTAGGGATATCCAGTTGAGGTATAAACTAGCCCCCGGACTAGCTTAACCCTGGATCTAACTAAACCTCGACCTGGGAGTTAGTATAGACTGGATAAAAAAGTTGGTGATATCCATGTTGGACTAAGTTGGGGTTTTGTTAGCTCTTTACTCCTTAGACCTCGACCTTCAGGCTAAATTAGCCCTGTTAATGTGTTTTAAAACTCAGGAATAACGCTAATACTAGATGGATATCACCGTTTTTTTCCAGCTCGGGGCTAACTGCTCAGTGCTAAGTTAGTCCTCGACCTTCAGGCTAAATATTGCGTACCCCTCAACTTATTTCGTGATGGATATCACCATTTTTCCTTATTACCGAGTTTAGCCAAAAGGTTAACCTTAACCCTCAACTGGATATCCCCACCGCCAGAGTGCTACAAAACAGTTCTACACGACGTTTCGAAAATGTTCTGTTTTCATCATCAGCTGACGACGCAATCAGCCAGATTAGCATACAGCTCACTTTCAATTAGGTTTCCCAAGGAGCGGGTGAGGCTTGTCCTTTGCCACATTTTTCTGCCTCTTCTGAGGGAGAAATTATGGATTTTATAATTTTTAAGTTTTTATTTTACTCCTTTGAAGAACAGGCGACTTGGCTATGTGATATTTATGTGTACCTGATGACGAAAAAACAACTTTTTCAAAACGTCGTGTAGAATTGTTTTGTTGTGCTCGGGGCTTTTTATTTTCGCAATCCGAGTCAAAGCGACGTAAGAAAAGCCGGCATACCCTCGGCGATAGTTGTCTTAAAGTTTTACACCATATCCAAATCGGATTAAGCCACACACGCTAGTGTGCTGCCAACCAAGATTCAACGATAATATTAACGTCTGTCCTATCCACCTAAATTCTATCTGAACATGGCGACCACTAGACACTTGTGTCTTTTACAGCTAAAGCAGTTTGGCTGTTTTCAGGCTACCTGAGGAAAATGACAATGCGATAGAAAAGGCTGGAACTTCATTTCGTTTGATTCTAAAATTTGGATCGTAAGACTTTAGAGACACAGTTTAACCTAGCAAACCGGCCTAACAATCCTATCTATTTTCACGAAAATTAATTCTTCCGTGAGGTAGGTACGGCTAAAATTAGGCAGACAGCCATAGTTTAACTGTAAAACGTGCCTTTTGCTGGTTTGGGGATTTTGGAAAGAGTAAATTGAAAGTTACCAATCAGTCTCGATACTAATTTAAGGCCAGAGTTTTGTAGTTGTTATTTTATTTTTACGGGGCACAAACCTAACTGGGTTATCTGCCCTACGATGATGAGAGGGACAATTTAGCTGGAAAAAATCCAAGAAAAAACCCCAGAATCTGCTTCAATAATACAATAATGAACACGAAGATGTGTTTTGTTTATTTTCGACAATGAATATACTAATACGTCCACGCTGTATAACAACAACACAAGTGAACAGTTGAGGGGGGTGGAAAGAGGGGTAGAAGAGGAAGGAAAGGGGAAGCGAGGGGAGGGGGAGGAAAGAAAAGAGAGCAGGGAAGAGAGTGGGGGAGAGTGGGGTGGGAGGGGAAGGGGAAGCGAGGGGAGAGGGATTTTGGAAGATTCTTGATGTAGGAGGGGAAAAGATTTGCAAACATTCCCTTCTCAATTGGTTAACAAAATACGGATGTAAACCTATTTACGTTGCCTTTTGGACTTATTTGTCAGACTGCCTGAGCCCGTTGGGTATTCGTCTCGTTTAACACATTCGCTTCTCCCCGAAAGGTAGTATACTTCTAGATTAGCCAATCTTCATGTAAAGCTTTACAACTAGTTGCCGTATAACGTGTAAAGCAAATCGTCGCTGGGACTGCAAGACCACGTAACGCATTTTTCGTGATTTTTGTTTTATGGTGTCAGAAGGTGGCTCTAGGTGTCCTCCATTTACCTGCAAAACCTTGAATCAGCCAACCAATCCGAAGACCCCTAAATTGGCACATATTAAAACCTCGCACAACGTTTGCCCAATAATTTGGCACGCAAAGCCTCTTAACTGCAAGTTCTTCCTCCAATGCACATGGTGACTGTTCTCTAAATAATTCTCTTTGTAACTCAAGGAAATTTAATGTAAAGCCTTTGAATTACTTTTAAGTGTCTAAAGCATGCAACCCTCTTGAATTTATTCCCAAAAGCACTTAATTTTGCATGAAATAGAGCAGTTAGACCACGTTTTTCAGTGACGAGGTTTTACATTTCCACTCACGGCTGTGTTTTTTTAGTGCAAAACCTCGTAAGTGAAAAAAAAAACGTCTTTTGCTTCTCCTGTAAAATTAGAAAAATGTCACTTACGGGGTCTTGCAGTCCCAGCGACGAAATTATGGCTTTTCTCCAGCTAAATTGTCTCTCTTGTCATCTAATCTATGTAGTAGGCCGACAACTCGGCTTGAGTTCGGCTCCTAAAAAGTAAAAACAACAACAACAACAAGAAAATAAATAATGAGAATTCGATGGGCTTCTCGTTAAGACTAAGACAAACGTGAACTTGTTAATGTAAACCTACTGGAGGGGCCCCCCCCCCCCCCCAAAAAAAAAATAAAGATGGTAAAACTGGATTTTCCTGTCTTTATCTCGTAACCACTAAGAAAAATGGATCTTATCAATTTGGACCAAATACGTGACATCTCCCCAAAACAAAACTTGTTAAAGATTCCCACCAAGTGATTAGTCTATTTGAAGTCGTGATATCAAACGCCAAGCTCTTTCGCCAAGTTAATCGCACCAACTAAGACTTCAAACTTTAAATTAAATAATTACTTTAAAAAAAGAGCTTGGCGTTTGATATCACGACTTCATACGACCAACGAGCTTGGCGGAAATTCTCAACACGTGTTGTGTTTGGAAGATGATACCAGGGCCGCATTTTAGGTGTGGAAATTTAAACAATGCAACATCGAGATGAGAGAGCTATCAAAATGGGCATCGTTTTTATTGTTACGTCAAAAATCTTTAGACAACGATGCTATTGTATAATAAGGCACGTTTGGCGTTATAAATAAATAAATAAATAAAACTTTTTCTGCAATTGCAAATGATCAAGCAAGGATCGGGGGATCATTGACAGCCTGCCAAATCTAAAAAAAGATATAAGAAAGTCAATTTCAAACTATTTAAAATTGAGTGCACCCCCATTGGAGGGTATGTCAATGACTAAAAAGACATGCGGGATTGAGAGTCACATGTCAAGTTTAGGTGTAGGAACGTTACATGAATTTCTGGAGATTTATGCTGGTTAAACGTTTCCGGAATGCCTCTACAGAACAACACGTGACCACCTCTTCGGAAAGGGAATTTCAGACACCAATCACCCTAACGGAAAAAAAGTTTCGACGGCAGTCCAAGTGAGACGCCTGAATTGTAAGTTTCGGATAATGTCCTCTGGTGCGAGTTACATTTGAAAAATTGAAGAATGGGAGGTCATTACCCAATAGACCATGAACAATCTGAAAATTGAGGATCAGATCGGATCTCAATCTCCGAAGTTCGAGTGAGTCAAGCTTTAACAATTTCAGGCGTGGACCATATGTCTGGTCGGGGAGGCCTTGAAGGGACTGTAGTATACCGTCTCTGAACCGCTTCTATCAAGTCAATGTCGCGAAGCAAATGAGGGGACCACACAGGGCTGGCGTACTCAAGAATCGGTCTAACACACACCTTAAAAGCCCCATACGTTTGAGCACGCTTGTCCATCTACTAATTACCACTGCGTCCAGTTTAAACGCAAAGTTTAAACTTTGCAAAAAATTTCAAACAGGACCATCATGTCAGTGGCTTTTAGTTTCCTCTTTCTGCTGCTAATCTTCATATAATGTAACTCTCTCAGTGACAGAGTGGTCTTCTTTTAAAGTCACGTGTGTATTTGGATCGGTTATGCAGTTCAATATGACGTCCTGTTGGCTAACAAACACAGATGCAGACGTATTCACGTTGCCTTTTGGACTTAATAATTGTCAGACTGCTAGAGCGGGGTTGAAATCTCAACCTTCGTGGCCATAGCCGAAGCCATACCACTAAGCAACTGACACGGCCTGTCAATATGGCTTAGTGGTAGTGTTTGGCTTTCGGTCTCGAAGGTCGAGGTTCCAATTCCCGCTCCGGTAGTGTGACACTTAAGTCCAAAAGTTAACGGAAACAGGTTTGCATCTGTACTAATTTACCACTAATCAAGTCGACTTGGCTTTCCGTCCTGTTTAAACTTTTTTTCGCAGTATTTTTTTTTTTGTACAATTGCCGTTCCAAAAAGTGGACGAATCTTGGGCGTGTGTCACGAAATAACGAGGTTATTTTTATTTTTGTAGTTATATCTATCTTAAATGAAGATTGTGTAAAACGTAAATCATAGTCCAAATAAACACGTTTCTCTTCTAAATCAACGTGTTCAGACCCAGCGCTGCTGTAAACCAAAGAACGACAAAACTTATTTTTTTTGGGATAATAACAAATTTGTCAATTGATATTCAGTTACTACTGATAAATTGTCAACATCAGGAAAACAATTTACGCTAACACCAGGAAAAAACCTGCCTTAGCTCCTTTTTCACCTACTGCCAACTCCGTACGGCACTTTACTGTCAACTGAATACTGTACTATATTTATACAATACAATACTGTACAATACCAGCCCTAAACTACACTGGTGGAACTGGTGTTCGTCGTCGTTTCCATCTTCCGCATGACATTGCGCGTCAGTTGGGCGATAAGTCTGTCCTCCTGTCCGGTGTTTTTCAATTTTTGCAGGAGGTACAGATGTATGACAAGATTTAGATTAGGGGTTTGAATAACATCTCTGTAATGTGTGGTGCAGTGGGAACCCTGACTACTGCACTGTTACTGAGGTTGGCGCTAATGACCAAGCTGTCGACGCGCCATTAAGCCTCAATCCCCCCCCCCCCCCTAAACTACACTATACTAAATTAAACGTACAATACTGTACTATATACTGAGCTATACTATACAGTACTTGACTGGGATACAAACATAAAACTGCAAATTACCAATACAAAGAAACAGTAACTTGTTGTCAGTTCTTTGTACCATAAATTACCGTAAATTAGTTACTATACTATAGAGCAGTGACATTTGCCGCCATATTGGCACCAGTATGGGTTTTGGAGGGCATAACTACAAGGTGCACTACAGAAAAATGGAGGTAAAAACAACGAAAGAGCGGATTTCTTAGGCTTAAAATAACGTTGTTTTCTCCAACAACAAAAATCGCGCGTTTTAGGTCTAAGAAATCACTCTTCACAGCATCGGCTTCAGTATGACGCCCTTCTGTTTCTCTCTGCAGTGCCCCTTGCAGCTAACCCATTAAGGCTCCAGCATAGAGTTATATGCAATAATACTACGTCGTGTCACTGCTCTATAGTATACTATACTATACTATAATATACTATACTATACTATACTATAATATACTATACTATACTATACTATACCCACGTTTCCCAACCAATGAGGCGGGCCTCCCTTGGGAAGCGCGGAGAAACTGCAGGGAAGGCGCTAGCTGCTGCCGGCGCCGTACTATAAGGGCGCATTTATGCAACGAATCGCCATTGCATTCTCGCAACTGGAAATTTTATCGCGATGGAAAGGTGTTGTTGCCATGGTAGCAACGCTGCCTGGATTAGCTAAATCCGACATCGTTTAAGTAAATGCTTACAGTCTTACAATCAGTGGCAATACAACAAAGATTTTCTCCTGACGTAACAATTTCCCAATCACTTTTGAATTCACATTATTGACTGTTTTCGCTGCGAGACGGCAGAGCTAAAATAGCTGCCATGTTGTAATTTCAGATGGTTTCTAGCTTCTAGCTGCGAGAATGCAAAAGCGAGTCGTTGCGTAAACGCGGCCTGAAGATCACTGACGATTTTTTTTTTAACTATGCATCACAACAGAAGTTAAGTTGTGTGAGGTAGGCGAAATTTTCATTTTTAAATATCTACCGATTTTATGTGCAACTACAGCCGTTTTAGCCAAATTTATAGACATTTTTTGTTCTCATGTGGCAATACTGCCTCATCGTAGTGAATAAAAAAATATTTAAATTCTTTTTTGTGTGGGGGTTGGGGGGGGGGAGACCGTTGTCTGCTGGTCTAGGCTTATTGCTGAGTACTTGACAGGGAGAAAAACAAAACAAAAACTTCATATTATCCAGTACAAAAAAGCAGTAATTTGTTGCCAATTCTTTGTTCCGTAAAATTACGGTTCACGTCGCAAAAATGGATCACCCATGACGAAACGAGTCTTGATAAACCCTGCCCTCGATTTTCCTCGGTGAGATTACAGAGAAATGAAACATGAAAGTAGAAACGGTCCCTGACAGTTAAAACTGACTGCTGATGGAACATTAACGTATATCTGAAATTTTTAACAGTGCGTATTTACTATTTTACTCACAAGGAATGGTACACGGCCTATCTAGCCTCAATTCCGCTCCTTTCCACTAGCACCATATTCCCTTTTCAATTATATCTATTCTTCCCTTAATTAATTTTACTTGTCATCTTCAGGTAAACTTTCTTTCATTACGGTACGTTAAATAATCTAACCATTACGCGATTCAGCCAATTTAGGCTTCTAAATGAACAGCAATACTTGTTGCTCCTCGCAGTCATTATCCTCTCTCCCCCGACCTCACACTGCTATTCATGATCTCAACCGTACCCTGGTAAAACACCGTGCCATCTGTTTAAACAACGCCTGAATAATGACCGGGAGACTAATTCATCCGTTAATTGTTCACTTTAATTACGTTATTTTACCATTTCACTGTTGTCGCCTCCTCTTTCGCTTAAGTCGTTATCGCCGTAAAAATTAATGAGACAAACAACGTAAAGTGCATCGTAAACGCGTATTTAATGCTTGGGAGTTCTCGCCCTTCAGTCATTTCGGCCCTTGCGGCAATCGTGTGTTTGTTCAAAGGATTATCGTTAAATTTTCATCATTGGGTCAGTCTATAATTTGTGAACCAGTCATCAGAAGCTATGCATTACCTGCACAAAACGCAGTCATTAACAATAATTGCGTTTTACACTAAAACAAATTTCGAACCAATACAAATTTTTTTCGTAGTATTTGTCGTGTGAAGGCCCAAACTCGCTAACGGAGGATAAGAAGAGACACTGAATAAGAATTGGTTTATTGAATCGGGTAAACAGTACAAATGCCGTATGTGCCCTCACCTCACAAGAGCTAAGCGTGTGGCGTGTTGGCAACCGTATCGAAAAATAACTAAAAACGAACCCAAGAATTACAAATGTCAACTTATGCAACAAATGCAAAGTTTGAGAGCATCATAGAAAAAAAAATCATAATAGTAATAATAAAATTATCACCATCATTTTATTAGCAATTCCAAAGTTGCGTATACAATAAAAAGAGAAATTAGCCATTTTATCACAATTTTTATGACTATTTTAAGCTATATTTTTATTACTGTATAATATTTAATAGTGAATGCAAAATTACTATTATTAGCAAATGGAGTTATTACCATTATTATACCAAATATAAAAAATACAATAACAACAGTAAAAGTAAAATAAACATGCTACAAAGAAACAAAGAAAATCTAAATAACAAAGTGATGAAAAGTATTTTCAGCTTAAATTTTTTAATAAATTTTCAAGGGCCAGAGTACTGATATCCAGTAGTCACCGAAAAAGGATTGTCCGACGATACATGGTCAGTGTTCGCATACTTTAATTGGGTGAATTATTTTAGCCTCGATCGGAGAGGGGCAGCGACCTTCCTTCATGGAATACAAGGCTAAAACTTTAACACAGCTAACCGAGGATAAGAGGGGACCGAAACCACATGACCCGCATTGTATACTTGGGGGGGGGGGGGGGAGGGTATTTTGCCTTCATTTGAGGACCGTCCCCAAAGCAATACAAAGCTAAAAGACCGATTGCTAACCAGGCCAATACGACACTACCGGCATTCGACATTTTAATTGGGAGCCGTATTTCTGCCCTGACGCAGAGCAGTCCTCCAGCCAGTACAAGGCTAAAATGTTGACACACGCTAAAAGACGGTACGAAGAGACATGGGCGGACATGGTAGGATCCGCATCGTCACTTTCACTGGGAACAATTTTTTTGTCCTCGCATGGGGACCGTCCTCAAGGCAGTACAAGGACAAAACGTTGATACAAACTAACGGACGATAAAAAGAGCCGACACGATGAGATCCGCATTCGTCCACTTTCATTGGGAACAATATTTGTGCCCTCACATGGGAACCATCCTCAGGCAGTATAAGGCTAAAGCGTTGATACAAGCTTATGGATGATAAAAAGAAATATTGGCCGACACGACATACCCGAATTCGTACACTTTAATTGTGACAATATTTCTGGCCTC
>JAHWFP010000614.1:52553-98705 GCA_023313725.1 Lithobius niger | reverse complement strand
CGAAAGGAAGTAAACGTTAACATGCTTAACAAGTCTAAGTTAATGAACAGGAAACATAAATTTTAATGTCATTGGTTTAGTTGGGAACCTGTTGGTATTGTTCGTAAAGCTATTTCCTTAACTATCATGCTAGTTTTTTGGGGGGGACAGTACTAACCTAACAGTAAAAGCTACCCTAGCGGGAGAACCACACACCAGTAACATTTTCAAGGCATTTATTATGCAGCTTTGAATAAATATTATCTATCAAAGTTAACAAAATTAAGCAAATCTATCGATATCTATGCCAGTTGATTTATTAGACTGGACGAAATAATTCGGCACTACCGTTATCTTATTCTGATTCATGACCACTTTCTTCGCTAGAAAATTCCAAAGTATTCAGGAAATCCAAGAAGCTGGCATGAACGTCAATAGGAAAATCTTCATGAATTCCAACGAAATTTGAACCATCTGAGGAAAAAGCGACATTGTTAAAGATTGCCTGTTAAATGATAAATTTGACTCCTAGTATGAACAATTCTTTTTTTTTTTGGCAACTTACGTGAGAATTCAACTTGAGAAGTGTCGCCAAGCAAATTTTCTGGCGGGGCATCGGATGAATAAGGTTCAGTCACTTGGCTGGATCCTTGGGTGAATTCGTCCGCACTGCTTTCTTCCTCGGTGGATGTAATTTCCATGTTACCGATCGTAGCATTTTGAGGGTTCATGAGGAATTCATATTGAAGTTTCCAGTTTTCATGCAGCGATGGAATCTTTCCATAAATGTAATTGAAGAAATGCGGGGATAATTCAGGATTTGGTTCGAAATTGAGGATGGCATTGATTAGATTCTTGCCTGCAGCAAAAATATGCTCGATGTAGACATCGTTTTGATAAAGAAAATTTCCGGGTGCTTCCTCATTATCCATTGTGGTCTTCAAAATTCTTTTTTTTTTTTCACCTCTAAATTATTGACTGGTTGCTCGGAAATCTCAGCTTAGAATAAATTGGAATTTTCTTGGAATGAATTTTCCGTAAATACGCACGTGTCTCGTGGTTTTCCCCTAGGTAACGGATAAACAACCCTATGGGGGTGCGCTAAATTGCTCATTGCAAATAATAGTTTAACAAACTTATTGTCGACAAGCTTATATAAATTTACCATTCCCCAGCAGCGTGAGTTACTGATTGTAATTCGCGACCCATCGTGCTGTTGGTGTTAACCTTCTAAAACAATACTTGAAATGAACAATTAAAGCTTTTAACAGTTGAACTAAGCTAATTGTTAATGCGTTTGTCGTAATTGACTCGCTTGGTTACCGATATTTGAGAAACAATCGTTGGTTTTCTTTTGTTTTATTTAATGAGTAACTAATAATTGAATAGTTACAGTTTATAGTGAATTCTCATGGACTTGATTGTCTTTTTTTGTTTGACTTGGTATTGCACTGATTGATTGTGGTTATACAATAATTATATGTTAAAAATCGTTTTTGCTTCTGCATAATTTACAGGAAAATGTTCAAGCAATTAAGTTTGCGTAGTGGGATTTTACGGGAATAATGTCTGAATTTTGACGCTCAAAGATTTCCCAGACCTTACAAAAAACATTGCTAATACTAGTATGTAATGTCAACCTGCTGGAACAGTAAAATGATTGAGTTATTAGCAGATAAAAAGCTTAAACGTCCCCATAGCATCCTTCGTTTTAAATGTTGTTAGTGCGCGCCATCTTGGTATTATTTTTGAATAATTTCTGAGACCTATAATTAATGTATGAATAAATCGATTAGATTTTGTAATTGATTTTAACTTACCTTGACGAAGCGAGGACGCTTCTTTTCCGGGGGCGGGAACTCTACAACGCCCATTTCCACGGCTTCCCTTTTTCCTCGTATACCTTAAGATAGGGCCTTACTGGGCCTTCTTACCTTGATGCTATGGCTCCTTATTGTATACTATGTGTATTTGTTATTATTGATAATGTATTCCAGTGATGCTATGTACTTTGATGTATGGTCCAGTCCCTAGAGATCAGAGGTCAGGGAAGCTCTGGCATAATCTGTCACTAGAGGTGGCTGCTAGCGGAGGAGGCTCATGGGATAGCAGGATATGATACAGGAAACACCTTACACCACCTGTGGTGGCTTCTGTCTCTAGCTCTAGGTATAAAAGGCCATGCAGCCCCCTTGAGCTTGTCTTTGGGAGCTGGTCCCCTAACCAGCAGCATCTCCTCCTGAGGTATGCCACTCTGCTACAGCCCACTCTAGAGCATCCTGAACCCCTGAACAACATCTCTAAAGGACAGACCGCGTGGCCCTGGAAATAAACCCTGATCTAACCATCCTTCTGGCTTACTTCCTTGAACTGGGCTTTAGTGGGGTTGCACTGGCCCAGTCCATAATTTCCAACCACTAAACGGACTTACTCGTAGTACCCACTGAAGAACTGTCTACTTCTCTTCCTCCAGTTAATTTTCCTAGAATATACGCCCAGGGGTTGAAGATAAATAGGAATTAAATCTAAGACTACAAGATATCCCTGTGAGACAAAACAAAACCCACCTCAACTAGGTGTATAATTATGCAGAAGGAGAATGCAAACAACCGCTGTCAATAGGTGATAATTTTACAGTTATCGCCGTTACCAGAAACTGGGAAACTTTACGCTCCGTACCAAAATCCTGAAATTACCCGTTAAATCTTAAAATTAATGGTTCTTCTTACGTAAACGTTAAAGGGTTAACCTAATTGATTTTAATGCACTGCTTTGAGTAAAACTCCATAATGGGTGTGTTGTGCGTTTATGCACTTGCACAACGTGTTTTGGAAAGTAATGCCTCGCAATGGAACAATTCATTGATTTTATTGAATTCTTAAATTTATTTTATTAGGCTACGAAAAAAAAATAGTTGTTTCTCAGGCCCTGCCTGGTGGTCAAATTTGCACCTTGTCGATGCTTTTTATTTGCTAGTTCAAACTAAATTTATTACCGTTACAAGGAAATGCAATTCAGTTAGCTGAAAATAAGTATTATTTAGCCTAAATTAACCACTTTCAGCTCCGTAAAATTAAGTGTTTTGCAAGTTTTTCCATAAAATTAAAATTCAAGTGTTTTGAGCAGTTGAAAGTAAGACTTGAGTTACTTCCAATAAAACAAAAAATAAAATAAAAAGCCTGGTGGCCTGGTTACTTTATGAAAGAAAATACCCGAGAAACAAACTTATTTCTTTTCACGGCCTTAATTCGCTTTTTTTAAGTTCATCCGTTGGTTACTATACATTATTGATATATGTCAGTTACTACTTTTGATTAGTCAGCTATATAATTTAAGCATTAGGTCTAAATAAAGGGCACCTAAAAACTATTATTGGCTAGATCAATTTTTTACTCTTGATACAATTTTTTCGCACCCGTTATTTTTAAGCATTAAATTATTTTCGCACCCGTTATTTTTTTAGGCATTAAATTATTTTCGCACCCGTTATATTTGAAGTAACTATAATTGAAGCAGGAAGCAATAGAAAGGTAGTGGTGTAATAACAACGCCAGAAACTGAGTCTCTGAGCTTATGAGGACTTTAAAATAACTTATTTGCAAAACAAGACAGCAAATTTTTTATTGTCCGGCTCAGAATGGTTCTATTACTCATTACTTTATTACCGTATTACAGCTCAAACCGTTAACATAAACGCAGCACACCCAGTTTACACAAACGTAAACTTCAAGTACCACCCAACTTCTGAACAATGCCCCACAACACACAATAAAACAATCCATATGCAACACTTATTGTATTGATCTAACTTAGCAAGTGTAATGAAGAGAAACTCCTTACTAAGAGTAACTCATATAGGAGGGTATCACAAGTACGGAATATACTAAATCCAGCCTACGTCTGGCCTTCTTCAATTCTTTCAGCTAAAAACTTCTTCCCACAGGCAGAAACCTGTTTCTCCTTGGCTACTTATTCAATTGCATGGGCCTAATGTGTGCAGAAGGGAGCCATAGCATAATAAAACGTGCAAAGGCGGCAGTGATACTGCTTGCAGGTAGCCTTTGGGGCCAAAGCAAGGCCGCACTCGCTGGATGTACCACCATAGAGCACTGCAGCCTCAAGGGCAACCATCTTACAAGGAAGTAGGATCACAGAAGATGGGACGTTCAAAAGCCTAACACAAAGAATATACAACTCTCTTTTCTTATACTGATGATTAGGAACATAATACAATTTCTAAACACCCTGCAAAAATGGGCACACAAGTCACTACCCTCCGTGAGAAAGAGCGAAACTGTATTTATTTTACATCCACAAACTAGTAAAGAGGCTATCTCCTCTCTTCATATATTCGGGGCACGCAAAGCACGTTCTCTCTCCAGCCAATAATCTTCCAAGGCCAACTTTGCATCTTCCTACACAGTACGGTTACTCCAGTTAACTCACGGAAAGGCTAGAGGTCAAGGGGGGGGGGGGGGAGGAGAAAGAAACAAATGACAAAAACAACAATAAAATATTAAGATTTATTAGGGATGCGTCTCCATCAGAGAATAGCCATAACATTTCGTAATGCCACCTAACTAATGGCGTGTTCAACTGTACTCGCGGAGCCATTTGATATACGTCACGTTGCAAGGGGAAGCATAAGTAACACCGATGCATTTAATGCCGAAATATAAGAAGTACTTTTATCATTAGTACGTATGACTACATTTTATTTCTAACAACTTGTTGTGTTTTTCATTACTGGACCGTTAAAAGATGAAGAGTTTAAAAGGAAATGGAGAAAGTTTCGTGGTTCCCATGCAGTTATTGTCTCGAAAGAGGGGCAAAATATTGCAAGGAATTTCCAAGACTTTTTCTGTGTTACTAACAGCTGCACGACAATGTTCAGGGCTCTGTATGCAGAGACGACTACAAAATGGGAAAAATTTAAATATTACCTGAATTAAATATTCAAATTCAAATATTATTGGGATACGTAATACCAACCAACCTCTCGCCTCACATTCCACAATCTAGTCCGAGGTACGAACGACCACACGTTGAAAATGGCATTGCAGTATTTGGATGTATGTTGGCTTTGGTGTATGTATCGCTGTTTTGCATCCATTTCAACTTACGCACGCTATAAACGTAAAATTTAACCGTGATGGTAGCACAAATAATGCATAGATGTCCCTTTAACTATCCTGGAAAAGACACAGTTGATAAACCTTAGTTCGGTGTGCTATCAGGTTTTTTTTTTTTAAATACGTACAACGGACTCCTATACCTCAGGATTTTTCCATTTATTATCATTTTTTTTTAGTCTGGAATGGTATAGAAACCAACGCCCCTGATCGTGTCGACTGTGTTTGCAACTTGGTCTATCCTGACCCTAGCATGACTTTAGAAGGAGCCATGAAGCGATGGCGTTTCCAGTACACACCCTTAGCCATTTCTTAATACTCCTGCACATACACACTATAGTTACTGTATAGGTCATAGATCAGCACACCGCACATCATCTTTGTAGTCTGACGAAAGAGCTTTCAGATCAGGTACGGCTACAGAACGTGAAAATTTAGTCTGTTTTAGTAATGTGCCAAGTTTTCTGGTTAATCTAGACACACGCTAGTGTGGGCGCCGCCAAATATACAATCATCCAAGTAGATGAGACTTATTGTGATTGAGTGCGCCTTTCCAGCTTTTTTTGCGTAATTAATATAAAGCTCGGTGGAAGCAACTGAGGGGGGATGCGCTGATTAAGTGAGCAAAGCGAACGAAAATCAGCATTTGTTAGCCAGTGTGCTCAAAAATGTGATTGAACAAACTTAAGCATGTGAAGTGTGGATATACAATACACCAAACAGTGTCAACTTGGCTGATGTAACAGCTAATTGGGCAATAACAAATCTGAAAATTATGAATGAGAAAATTTATAGACATAAAATTCTTCCAGAAAAAAGGATAGAGGCTAAGACAATGTAATCTTTTGTAATACATTCAGAATCCTATGAAGGTTGTGATAGCCACCCAAGACCAAAATTGGTATAAGAGATGCCACCAAGTTTCCGAAAAGGGTCGGCCTTTAAAGTAGTGATATCATTCAGGCAGGGAAGGCCGCCAAGATTAATCGCACCGAATAATACTTTGGACGCTAAATGAAAACTTGAAGATTGCTACTGCGAGTATAGCAATGTTCTAGTTTACATTCAACTTTATAACTATTAGTTGGTACGAGTAACTTTGCTACTATATGGCCTTTTCCTAGTTGAATGATATCACTACTTTCTAAGGCCGACCCTTTTTGGAAACTTGGCAGCTTCTCTCATACCCGTTTGGTTTTGGGTGGCTTGTTACAACTGTAAGTCGCATCCCTAGACCTTAAAGAAGTTTGCTAGGAGCGGACATACCGTGTTGTGGAAAGGAAAGCTCTAAATAATAGAAACACATTAAAGTATACAGCATATATACAGCACAGTACGAACGACAGTGCAAATGAAATCTTTGGAACAGGTTTCATTTACGTTAACACACCAATGCGTCTGAAATCACCGTGGGATTTTCCAAGCAATAAGAACAGCGCAAGGATATAAGGCATCTGTGCGACCAATATGGAAGCCTAAAATGCAACCTAAAAGCTCCAAATACATCAGCCATTAATAACATTAATTTACACCGTTTGGCTGATAAATAGCCCACCTTTGCAAGGTTCAATAGTGTAAAAAGGTTCGTTGATTCCAGACGTATCAATTGCTTTGTATCATTTCTAAACAATTTCACAGAAGGAAAACAGCAATTATCCACTAAAAATTTGCGAAGATCGCAGCCAAGCACCTTACTGTTAAAAGGTCATTAGCAATGAACCATGATAACTTTGTTCTGTATGTTACAAAGTTGAACTACCTTGACTCCAGCCAGACTCTTGTGCAAATTTGCTTCTGCAGGCTGTAAAGTTCACCGATTTCAAAACAATAAATTCTCAACAAAAAATTGTAGTTCCGGGCAAGTAATTTTTAGTTCCACCGTCTGCTTGTACACACGAGACGGGCATTAAAAAAAATCACAAGCGAGTCATGCAGAACAACTTTAAATTGCATGTATGCGGAGAAAGTAAAATCGTAAATACAATGGCCTTTACTTGCTGTGCTAAAAACTTTCCGCCTTCGCATGAGACTGCAGTAAAAGTATTTTATTTTCTTCAAATGAATAACGATGACATTAAAAACAAGGAATATTTCAAATATTCGAATATTCGGCAAAATATGAAAAATTGAAGTCCTCGTTCGGTACTTTGGTACTTTTTTTTTTATTATTATTATTTTTTTTAAGTGATGACAAATCCCATTATCTGGGTGCTTTAGTTTTTAGTATTCACCGTACCATACAATTTTTTTAGCACTGTTTATACTTTTTAATTGTACGGCATAATTTTGGGTCTTTTAACTTTTCAGACCTTTCCCATGTCCTGCACGTTTGGCGATGCCATCGGGGGCCTTTGAGTCCCTGGCAGGTCTAACCTTGGTGGTAAGGCATTCGTATCCCCAAACCTCTTACCATGATCATTCTTTGGCCATATTATGTACACTGTATTTACATGTAATTGTGGCTGGCGGTTAGTGACTCCACAGTTAGTGACTCCACAGTCAGACCCGTTGCTATCGCAACAAATATTATTATTATTGTTATTTATTATAAAAGATTATTTGTAGTTGAGCAAGCGGAGCACTACGCACAAAAGAGTTTAAAACCCATAGTCTACTTATGAATGATTTAGGGGTTTAAAAGTTGTTTTCCGATCTTCATTTAACAAAAGGTTTTAAACGTTTTAAACTTTCACCTTTTTAAATGAAGATGGGGAGAAAATTGGGCTTAACCCTCGAAATATAACTAACCTATATATGCTTTTAAAGTAGTTTTTGTGCCTAGTGCTCCATGTATTCAACTAAAATAATTTCAGACATTTTTCCACCCACTTTTAATCCAAATTTGAAACATTTGAAAAATTACTGATTTCGTTAGATCCCCGCCAGATATTTTAAGAGTGAACAGTGTTTATTTTAATGGTACATTTGCAAGTTATATTTCCATTGTATGGCGATAGTTGCTAGCCGTTGTTCAAAGCAAAGCCGCTTAAAGAGGCATTTACACACACACACACACACACACACACACACACACACATCAGTCAGTCATTAGTATACCCCTACTGAAGTTTTGATCAGTTCTACAAAGAATTATAATAGGTCGCCCCAATCACAACTGGAGAAACCTCATTACCGGAAATACGAAAAAAAAACTTCAGTCTGTACACTCGAGCTATATGGTCGCAACCGGACATAAGATAGGGATGTGTACTAGATTTAAGCTTGTGTGCTTGATTTATATGCATTCATTGCGCTACACCATGACCTTTAGTGTTTCAGTAACCAAATCATCAATTTGTTTATAAAATTTCAGTTTGTACGCAACGGTGCACCAAAATTCGTGCAGAATTATTCCATGGAAATACTTTTACAGTTGCACTTTAAAGAATGTGAGCATGGTTCCAGGTGAGCTGTTATATTTACTTTTTCAAAATCATGTAAAGTAGCGGTCGGCCTGAAAGATGTTTAATTGCTGCTTACATTTAGTTCTCTTGTTTTTAACTACATCCTCAACTTCTTAATAAAATCCTCCAGAATTTTTTTCATCACAGTTTAGAATCGTTACACACTTTCAGAAAAAAATACAGTCATCATAATTATAATGTCGTGTATGACAGAGTTCGTACATTACAGGCGAAACCATTTTCAAGGCCAACTTAAAGCCAAATTCAAGGCTCCTTGTATATTTATTTAATTATCAATATTACCTTTAAATTTTAATATTTTGCTAGATGTCAGTGTCGGCATCGTTGTGTTCTTGGTTTATTTTTAACCTTTACTGCGAACTTCGTATGTTTTTTTTTCACACAAACACGCAATTGTTAGTTTACAGAAGGGAGTTAAACCGTCGTAAACGATGTGATCATGCGAATAATTCGTTTTCCCGAGTCTCTCCCACCAATAGAATGAGGGAGGAGGATACAGCAACTAAAAGCAGTGGAACAGCACGTGCACTTTTGCCCCTTCTGGCACTAATTCCTTGCACTGCACTGCACCTCTCTCTATGTCTCCATCGAATCCGAAGAAAGCGGAGTTAACACAAGAAATGGATTCAGTTGACAAACTAGTTTTATTCATTTATTTAACTTTATACCAAATTAACATTACTGTTACAATATTACCCGCACTTTCAACATAGTGCCATAGGGGATGAGAGCGTGTCAAAATGTAACGAGTAGAGTCGCAAAATGTAATGTAATGTAATCTTGAATTTTCGGTTTTTAAATTAAGGTTTTTCATGGAATTCAAGGCCCTGTACGAACCCTGCATTCCAACTGATACCCTGCACATTATTTACAAAAATTAAAAAGAGGAGAGGACCAAGCAAAGATCCTGGAGGCACCATGCCCGACGTTTTCCAAGAACTATATGTCCCAGTTTATTTTAAAACTGGATTTCTTGCTCTTCAGATTACCTAAAGTCCTTCCTCTTAATCCACCATTTTTCTTCTTTTTTTTTTTTTACTTAATGTGTCTTTATCAAGGGTATCTTAAATACATTAGGAGTTTAATCATTATAGCCTTAACCGCTTTTCCTTCATTTAGTGCAGGCGTTACAATATTATTTCCGTCTTAAGTTCGCTTTGACTGAAACGTGTCTACGATCTTGAACTTGCTTAAGAAATTAATTTGCATGGTGAAACATTTTTCAATTATTTTATTAAGAACTGGTAATAGTGGAATTGGCCTAGCTCACTACAGACATCTTATTACGGTTTGTTATCATGCTATACCTCGGTATCTATAACTGCAGTAATTAATGCAGTCGTAAAAATGCTTGTGCTTCTTTTTTTGTGTGTGTGTTAATGAACTCTAATATTACAAAAAAGCCATGGCCAGCAGATTTGTTCAACTTTTTGACAATATTTGACTATTTATAACTGGTTGAATTAACATGGTTTTACGACTCTTATTGCAATTCTTTTTTAGTTGGTTGGTTATGTCAATTAACTTTTTTACTTTTGGCACTTGACAATGTTCAATAAATTATTCATAATTTTTTTTTGGTTAACTCTCCTCATTAAGTGTTGATCAATGTTTGGTGCTTATCCTTATTACGAATTAGTTTATTGATTTTATTCCATATTTTTTGCATTTGTGTTAAAATAATAACTACTAGGGGCCAGTAATGGCTCCGCTCACGGTCGTTACGATGCCATATCATTCGCTAAAAAAAATTTATGTTAGGTTTTAGGCCTAACGTAAAACTGGCTCAGAGAGGAGACAAGCTCTGTCTAAATCCCATTCTAAATTATGATCGTTTACCAATCATTTGCTTGGGATCAAATGATTTGGGAGTTTGTGAGACCAAATGATATAAAAAAGGATAGGATTTAGGCTAATAGATTGCCGAATAAAAATTGTTAGATAATTGCCTAAAAAAATAGTGTGATGGTAAAATAAAAAACTCACCCTGTCAAATTTCTCAAGTTGTCAAAGCAGTCAAACGTATACGCATTTCGTCTGTGCGCACGGATGAGCGGTTTAATTATATAGATACATAATATTCATTTATAGCTATTTTAATTCTTTTACAATTTTTTGTGAGTCTTTTTTGGGTATTTGTCTTTCGCCAAAACGTAATGATATATCTTTTATCTGCAAGTTATTCATTCATTCATATTTTTTTTTTAGATTTCATTTTACCATTGTTCTTAGTTTATTTTTTTAACAATACGATTATTCTTATGTTGTAGAAATTACTTAAGTTTGTTATAGGGGCATTTTTCAGAAAATTCCAATTAATATTTTCGACTTGTCGTACAGTACGGCCGTTATTTAACATATGAAAAAATATATTCTTTTTCACTCCAGATTACCAAAAATAAGGAATAATGATCAGCAGACCTAAGTTTTATAATGGTTCCTAAACAAAATGGTTTAGTTAATGACGTGAAAATTAAATTTAAACGTGAATACGTATTTTGCTTAGTCTCACTCAATTCTTCTCTGGTTTATGACTCTGTCATAAACACTTAATTTGCTTCTTATGATTCCATACGACAAAGTAACCAAAAGAAGCAATTAAAAGTTTTCGAACTCATCATTATCATTTTCTACCAACAAGTCGTATGTTCATTAACATTGAAATTGAAATCACCCAAAAAAATCTTATTGTCAGTAATTATTAACTGTTTCTGATTTAGACTTTTTAATCTACTGGTGCTTACGAAAATGAAAATTCAACCACGATTATAAGATTTTTCCTACAAATGCGTAACTTTTCATACATCTGTCAAAATTTCGTGTTCTCGTAAGGTTTGTTTCCAACAGTTGTTAAAGCACCAAGTATACGTCTAGCTGGCTGGCTGTGAGCGTGTTTGAAATGTAATTATGTAACCTCCGAGCTACATGACCGGATGTCTGTGAGCGTTTCAAATGTAACTGCACATTGTTGATTTTCACGAGTGGAGCCGAGAATGACGTTAGAAAATATGAATGCACTTTAGATTGCAGCTTTTCTTTATTGAACTCTTCAAAATTAGTCATCCATGTTGCTACAAATTGTCTGGTTTCTCCACAGACAATCCAGGGGCGGTTCCAGAGAGGGGCGGTAAAAGCTATCTTGACAATCAGGCCCTCCCCCCCCCCCCAAAAAAAAATCGTAATTGAGTCGCCAAAATCAGCTGCAAGGATATAGTCACTATTTTTAAAATCGTAAATTGCCTTACTGTTTACTCCTTTCTCAAAAAGCAAGCAGTATAAGCAAATCCAAGCGCGGGCTTTCCTGTAGAGCGGTACTGTATCGTGTTTCTCGGAAAAGCCAGTCGAAGAATTTTAATGAACAATTATTGCATGTTGGCTAAACAGGGCCAAATTAAGGGGGTGTTTTGGGTGCTGAAGCACCCGGCCACAGGCCGAAAAGAGCCTCAAGGGTGCCTCACAATCACCAGAAAGATAAAATAACAAATAAGGTACTATTTAAAATTTTAAAATTTAAGTAAAAAATTTTAAAATTTTAAATAGTACCTTTTTTGTTTTTACAAAAAAAAATTATTGTTCAAAAAGTGCACCTTTTGTTTGCGGGCTGGGGGGAGGGGGATCGGGCCACAATAAATCTTAAGCACCAGGCTTAAACCGGCCCTGGTTTAATCCGAGGTTTAATCTGGCCCTGGGGCTAAAAATTAATTAATTTACGGATTAAAAGAAGAAAAAACTAAAAATGTGCTGTGCAGAAGCTACTAAGTTCGTAGTTGGCCTAAAATTGGGTTTTGGAAACAGGTTAATCCATCTCTCTCCCAACCACCACCGTCTTAAAAGTCGAATTGGGTTCCGGTAAATATTTACTGTGTCTTCCCCCACCCCCCAAACATTTCATCCTGGAGCCACTACTAGATAAGTCTTCTTTACGTTTTCTTCACTTTGTAGCACGTTCTTCTGGTTTTTATCTTTTCTCAACTACATCTTTCCTCCTTTAAAGCAAATGTATTTGCAACGAGTTTTAAATTTCTGTTTAGATTTTCAAATCAGCATCTTGTAAAAAGATGTTGGTTCATTTACATGTTTTTGTATCCGATCTAAAGACGTCATGACTTGTTATTCTGCATTGTTTCCCGGCACCCGTTTGTCTCTACATTCTCGACTTTCGAACTGTTGCTATTGTGACTGCTTATTTTTACTTCCCGCTGCAGTTTATGTATCGTGTCGATGTCAGCTTCCTCATAGTTTTCAAGCTGTAGTCTCTTTGCAAGTTTGTTTACCATTTCTTTTAAAGTCTTTATTTACTTGAGTCTCAACGCTGTAGTGTTAGTTCTTATTGTGTTGTCCAGTTTCCTGCTGACTAAACTAATAATACTTTTATTTACCATACATGCACGAAGTTACTACAATTGTGTGTGCACTGAATGCATACACATACATTTGTACATACGATGTAAAGAATTACAATTAAATAATTTTTCTGGATAGGCTAAGTTAATAACGAACATTATACAGTTTAACATTTCCAAGTAATTTAAGAACATAACTGTTGAAAACTTAAAATCATCATACGTTAAAGTTGCTTTTAAAACAAAATCATAGTGTCCAAAAAATTACAATTATTGCGTGATACGTGATGCTGGCGTGTGGCTTGTTCGATGGGTGTGTGTGAGGCTTTCCATGAATTCTCTACTAATTATTGTGCGTAAATGTTTTGGTTTTTTAAAAGCTTAGCTTAATTAAAAGTATCGTTTATTTTATAAACCGCGGCTCAAATGCTTACTAAACAATTGCTAACATTGTATCAAGTCTTTTTTATTTACAATGCCAAAAAAATTGTTATTTCGCTGCATGAAATTCGTCCTGAATACGATAATGGGTTCAGCTGATATGAAAAAAATTAATCACTTTCTGTTGATCCTGAGTTACGTGCATGCACAGACGAAAAAAGCTAGGAGTCAGATGGATGTTACAGTATTCTAGATTGTAAGTTTCTGCAACATGGATTTTAAAGTACATTATAGACAATAGAAGTGTGCCCATGCACATTATAATGTGCAAGAATAATACGACTTCTTGTTTTGTTTATACACAGTATACACTTAACATTTGCAACAATCGCCCAGTCCGTTATTCGGCCATCATCCCCAATAAAAATAGCGTAACAGCACTTACATCAAGACACACACTAGTGTGTCGCCCGCCAAGATAAAACGATAACATCCAGATATGTATATATGAGCATGGCGACCACTAGACACGTTGTGTCTTTACAGCAAAGGGAGTTTGGCTGTTTCAGGCATGTTGAGGATAAATAACAATGCGACAGAAAAGGCTGAAACTTGTTTGATCGGGAGACATTGGTCACCTGACAACATAAAAGTCACTGTTAGACCCATAGCTTAACGTTTTCTTGTTAAAAAAAAAGACGTGAATAACGTTGATATTTGCCTAATTCTTACTACTAACGCTTTTTTTTATATCACGAAAATAAATTCTTCCATGCGGTAAATAAAGCTGGTTCTTAGCTCATTTTACAGTTATTGCTCTGGAGATGTGCCCTTTTCATATGGACCTTTCAAAGGAGCTCCAAAGGTCCAAATTATTTGTTTTACATTGTTTTAAACATTGTTTTTATGCAGCAATGCCAAACTAACAATTAAAGAAATTCATGCGTTTTCAAGGTGACACTGCAATACTAATAAAAATGCTAATCAAATGAAAAAAGGTGACTGCTGTTCTCAAAATCTAACGAAACCAAAAAAAAAAAGACGAGAAAGAAATGGAACAGAAAACTAGATTGGCATTTCAAAATGGATTTCATCAATTTGGACCAAAAATTTCTGATATCCACCCCAAAACAACACTTGCTAAGGATTCCCGCCAAGCTTTTTGGCCGTGTTAAGTCGTGATATCAAACGCCAAGCGCTTTCGCCAAGCTAATCCCACCGACTAATACTTCAAACGTTAAATGAAATAATTGAAAATTGCGCTGTAAGCAATTTTCATACATTTCATTTAACCTTTGAACTATTACTCGGTGGGATTAGCTTGGTGAAAGAGCTTGGCGTTTGATATCACTACTTCACACAGCCGAAAAGCTTGGTGGGAATCCTTAACAAGTTTTGTTTTGGGGTAGATAGATTTAACTTACAGGAGACTTCGACTGTGGTTGACTCTTGTTATCAATACTTGTAAAATTTAAGACGCAACTTCCAGAAAACTTTAAACAAATTTTGCTAAGAGAGTGCTAGTTTAAAAATGGCTTAAAAAATTCACTAAATCAGTACCAACAAAATTAAGATTGACTCGACCTCAATCTACCGCCATTTTTTTTTTTTTTAGTGAATAGTCAAAAACAACTATTGTAAATCGTTACTTTGTGTGGGTGATGCAAACGAGCCACATGACCGGCAAAGCCCACAATAACATTAAAAATACAAGATTCACAAAATGGCGGACGTTGTTGCTCGTGTCTAAGCTTGAGCTCCTTTTTGTTAGTGTTTTCATCAATTTTTTGTGAATAAGGCCAACATTTCGGCGGAAAATATTAAATCGTGTTTTTAATGTCGTTGTGGGCTTCGCCAGTCAGGTGACTCGTTTGTGTACGAAAACAACTCGTAAGTAGGTTAGGTCGAGCGCTACGGAACGTTTTCGGCAAATAAAGATTTTATTCCTTTTTCTTGCAACAAGTGTTTCATGGCTAAACAGAAATGAAGGGGAAAAAACTAGTTCTGACATCAAATGTATTTTCCCAGCACAAACCCTCACGTATTTAAATGTGACATTCGCACCACCTTTTCCACTGTGAACTTTCTCAGCCAAACTTTTCTTTCTTTCCTTCTTTTTTTGCACTTGAGCGTAATTTATGCAAGTTGAGCTGTATGCAACGAACGACTGAGTCCCTGAGGCAGAAGCCATAGCCAACTTCCGTTTCCCTGGATTTCCATACCAACAACAAACACATTCCAGCCATTCTTGGGAGCACAAAGCTGTCTAGGCGACTTACGACATGATAAGCCTACGCTCTGGAAAAACTAACAAGCGTGAAATCACCGAATGTCATGACAAGCACTGAAAAGTAAAATAAGATAAATCTGGATATCCACTTCATGGGATACAACCTAAGGAGTGGGAATTAAGACTGGCAATAAGAACCTAAAATCCGGGGGAAAAAATAAAAATAAATCTTATTATTGCACCAATCTTTCGTAACTAATGTTTGGCCATCAGAACCTAATCGGTAAAAATCAGTTAGTGTAGGCGTTGTGGCTCTGCAAATCACGTCCTTCGTTTCAGCGGGTGTGATTAGCATGCTGGCGTCGTTACACATTTCTTGTCATTATACATGTAATTACCGAACAAAATAGGCAAATTAAGTAATTGATGTTCTTCACGTTCTTTTGATTTTCTGAATCAGTTCGATTTCGGTAAAAAAAAAAAAAAAAGCAATGAATAATTTTATCTTATTTTTTTTCGGGAAAGTGCTAAGGTTCAAAATTGCATTACCAGACACATTCATAAGAGCAACACATACAAGCATTAGTTTTCTTAAAAACACAAACTACCAAATAAAATATAAAATTAAATATAAAAAAAATACACAGATAGGCTACTCCACATGAAGCACATTCACGCTGCTTTAGCCACCTAAAGTTAGCCATTCGTTTGTTGTGAATCCTTTCTATAACGGGGCGACTGGGGGGATACTCCGTTAAATTTAGGGGACACTATTATAGGCATATCCCACACATATTTACGTTGACATGCCTAGGCAATCGAACGTTAACTACGACATGTCGCTATGACGGCAGAATAGGACAGTAAATCTGTGACGTAACCCACCACTGATTGCAACAAAAGGTTTCATGGTTGTTCTTAACTGGAAAAAGCGTGCTGAAATCGAAAAAAAAAATTTATCCAAGCTATCTGCTGCCGTTTTCCTAGAATAAAATAGGCTTAATTTGGATATGATAGTTAAAAAATGCATGTAATACATATATGGAAATACGAAGGAAATTGCAGTGTACCTTACATTGTGAGGGCAGTTTTTTGCTGGCACCTACTCAAAAGGATGTGCACTTTAAAATTCTGAAGGGTTCCAGGCTGTAAACCTTGAGCATTAAAGATGGCGACCAATATGGCGCTCAACTATTACTCATTTTTTGCCATTTGGTCTATTATGCAAGAACACTTAAAGTTAGACAAAAGCAGTTTGCATATCAGTGGGAATGTCTTCTTTGAATCAAGGGTAATGAAAAGGGTTTATCACTATTAGGGACCGAGCCACGCCCATTTTACTAGGATACTAGGGGCTGGTATCACACTTACATTCAATTTTTCGCTCATTTTCAAATTTAAACTGTTCTTGTGATGGTTGTAATTTAGATGAATGACTCCAATTAGGTTTAGTCGTAAGGTAGGAATGACTTCTTTAAATCAGGGGTAATAAAAGGGGTCTACCACCTTTAGGGACCGAGCCACGCCCGTTTTAGTAAGGACTGGTATCGCAGTTACTGTTCAATATTTTGCTCATTTTCAACCTTTGAACGATTTTAAACACAGAAAGCCAAAGGCTCAACAAGAGTTAAATAAATACAGATGCAAACATATTTACGTTGTCTTTTGGACTTATCTGCCAGACTGCCTGAGTGGGGAATCAAACCCACGTCCTTTGAAACTAAAGGCCGAGGTACTACCGCTGAGCCACACAGACACAGCCAAAAGGAAACGCTGCGTATGGACGTTTCTTGTTGGCCTTGTCAGTATGGCTCAGCGGTAGGACTTCAAAGGTCGTGGGTTCGATTCCCCGCTCAAGCATTCTTGACCATAAAAGTTGACCATATAAGTCCAAAAAGCAACGTAAATGCAAACCTATTCATGAAAACCTATTTACGCTGCCTTTAGGACTTGTACGTCCCTGAGCGGGAGAATCGAACCCACGACCTTTGAAACCAAAGGCAGAGGTCTTACCGCTGAGCCATACTGACACGGCCAAAAGGAAATGCTGCCTATGGACGTTTCCTTTTGGCAGTGTCAGTACGGCTCAGCGGATGGGACCTCGTCCTTTGGTTTCAAAAGTCGTGGGTTCGATTCCCCGCTCTGGCAGTTTGACATATAAGTCCAAAATGCAACGTAAATAGGTTTGCATCTGTATTTATTTTGAACGGTAACTGTGATACCAGTCCCTAGTAAGACAGGCGTGGTTTGGTCCCTAATAGTGGTATACCCTTTTCATTGCCCTTGATTCAAAGAAGGTAGTCCCACCTTTCGAAGGACTCAGGTTGGAGTCATCCACCTGAATTATAAACGACGCAACAGCAATTGAAAGTTTAAGTTGTATTCACAAATTCAGACATCTATAAGCATTAAATTAGAAAAAAATGGCCGAAAACGGCCCAACATGACCGTTTTTTCTCAATAGCCGTGATATGAGGAAAAAGGTGTGGGACCTACATTGTAGATTACATTATTGTAAACAACTTATATCCAAACCGTTTTTGTATAACATTAAAGGTTCTTGTGTAATAGGCCAAAATGATGAAACTGAGTAAACATTGGGCTCCATTTTGATGGCCACCTTTAATGCTCAAGGTTTTCAGCCTGACACCCTTCGGAATCTTAAATTACATATCCTTTTGAGTAGTTCCAGAAAAGAACTGCCCTCAAAATGCAAGGTATATTAATATTCTCTTCGTATTTCCATATATGTATTAAATACACATTAACATGCACATTAACCCTATTTTTCCAGGAAAACAGCAGCAGATAGCGTGGATAATTTTTTTTCGAATTCAGCACGCTTTTTCCAGTCAGGAACAACCATAAAACCTTTTGTTGCAATTTGTGGTGGGTAACCCCTTTTTTAGCCCGTTTTTACTCGCCTAGAAGCTTATTCCTGGCTGATACCACGTGGCCCCTCTGTTCCCCACAGCAACACGGCAATGCTCGCCCTCGCTAGGTAACGTCATGGACTCTACTAACTCCATGGTGGCGTCAAGCACAAGCCGATACGCATCGTTTTCTTTCCCACGTCCGTGAGGCAGCACACCGTGCACCTATCAGTGCTGTACGAGGGTGTTAATGCAAGAAGGAGTGTCTCTTCCTTTAAAGCTACATCCGGTCTGCTCTATAATCATCCGCCTGCCTCATAACAGCCACGCGCCGATCGCATCCACGTATTTACCAAAGCCAAGGTCAACTAAGACAGTAGCTTCGTTCCTCGCAGCGATGAACGCAGCTACTGTTCTCAGTTGGCATTGCGCCTAATATACAAGCCAGCGGAACGCATTAATGTGTCGTTAAAAACCTGCATGATTCTTGTATTTTAAAATCACAATTTATAATTTTCTAGACTAGTGTCGTATAATTTTAATTCGGCGAGTCTCTATTGGAATAATTAATTTTAATTTTTACTGCATTAGCCTTTTAGATTTTTGATCGCATAGTAATTAATAGCAAACGATTAAAATTAGTACTGCGCACACACAGATAAAATTTCAAGGTCATTGTAGGCGCGCAAAGCATCATATACGTTCTTCCAGAACATAAATAAAGTTCCCAATATTCAACAGAAAATCTCCTAGCCGCCACATTTTAAAACGGATTTTTAGCAAGGGAAAGACTAACGGTAAGTAAATAGACCTTTGGAGCCGTACTTGATGTGGAGGATCGAGAAAAATGGCGCTGGGAGGTATATCCCTTTAAGGTGATGTATATCGCAAAAGAGAATCTTCCAGAGATAATCTTCCAGCAAATTACACTAACCTAAATTACAGAAATGCGACAGCAATAAGCAGTTTTAAAGCTTTACGTAAGCTACAAAGTGACAATTAAGGTTTTTAATTGATTTGTCACAATCATTAGAAAGAGGTTGGTAAACGTAAGTTTACGTAAAAACACATTTCAGCAGGTCCTAAAACTCACTAAGAATTTCCTGTTTCAAGAAAACCGATTAAAAACTCTTTTTGAAATCACTTTCGATTGCTGCTTTCATTTTGACGGAAAAATCTGAAGCTGCACTTCCGTTTCGATCATTGATACACCACCAGATTTTCCCTATAAGAACAAACAGGAATCCAAAAATGAACCCAACTAGGGACAAATAATATTTCCAAACCCACAGAATATTAATTTTTTTTGTTGCTAAAAATGCGTAAAATTCTGTTATTCTACTTTTGTTTTATATTTATGAGGGTTCACGAAGCCAGTTAATGAGTTACACAACTGCAAATCACCAGAATTCTTCATGAAGGCAAATCGGCGATTCACACTTTCATATTACAATGTTAAGCCTTCACAAATGCTCCAACCATAAAATAAATAATAAATTATAAGTAATAAGTAATTTTCACTTTCAAGTTGAACGCTGAGTATTTTGCGGAAAATTAAAAAAAACAAAAAAAAACAATGGCATACAAATTAAGTAATGTTCACAGATGCTTGCTTGGCAAAGGCTTCTTGTGGCAAGGGAATTGTACCACAAATGAAAACCTACAATTCTATTTTAAAATTATAAAATGCTGTACGAAATGGTTTTTAATTGTTCTTTTAGTATTTAAGAATATTTAAAATAAAAAATAAAACTATTAATGTAACACAAAAATGGAAATCACGTTAATTGTTCTGCAAAAATTAGAACATTCGTCATTTCACCAACATCTGTGTTGGGAAAAAAAAAACATACGCTACACTTTTCAAACGATTCCGCAACCAAACTCTATTGTGAAGAACGAGAGCAATTTTCTTTGTTAAGTTTATTACGCTAGCTAGTTAAATAAAGAACAATAGAATTTTAGCAAAGAAAGGCACCATATCACCACAATCAAGGAGTCAACGACAGCAGCAAACGCAAACAAACTTTCATATGCAAATCAAGCACTTGCCAGTTTAACCTAGTGCCACCTTTAATTAAACAAAATCGTGATGGTAAATAACTGAACAAACGTAGAGGCTCCGTTTTGTAAGCTATTAACAAATGCATCTAGATTAGCCAGCTAGATAAGATAATCCTTGACCAACACCCTTGCTAACTGCAATCCGAGTGCTCTGGCCTCATCATTAACAGTCCAGTGCTCCGACTTTCAGACGATTATTTCAACTCCATCCTGTTACTCAATTCTCTTCCAAGTTCAAAGGCCGTGTTTGGACAGAGATACTATCCAGGTGTTTTATTGCTAAGCCTCACCCACCAAGCAATTCAATTTGCCACACACTACTCCAGTCCCAACAAAAGCAAGCGTGGAAAACAAAGCTGAGTGCAGAAAAAAAAAAACCACAATGCTAATTTCTCAAATATTTACTTGTAGATCTCAATTCATAGCTGTATATTTCACAACCCTAAACGCAAAAGCCACCATCAACCACCATTAGACAACATCAATCACTTTGGCTAAAACAACTTTTTACCAAGTAAAACAGGACGCAATGTCAAATAGCCTCGAAAAGTAAAAAATAAATAAAAAACAGATGCAAACTTATTTCCATTTGCTTTTGGATTTAAATGTCAGGCTGCCTGAGCGGGAATTGAACCCACGAATTAAGAGAACAAAAGCCGAGGTCAAGAGTTCAATTCCCGCTCAGGCATTCTGACATTTAAGTCCAAAAGGCAACGGAGTTAGGTTTGCATATATGTGTATAGTAGTTAGGGCACTAACGCCCCCAAAACACAAGGTAAAGTCGAGTCTTAAAAAAAACGAAATAAGAAGAAAAATTATCCAACAAAATTTTTCGTCCTCATGGAAACATATTATTAGCATTTTCAAACGCTGGGGTGACGGGCAAAATATTGAACCCTATATCGATTCAACAATTTTTAGGTTACGGTTATAGCCTAATTTATTGGATTTTTTTGTATAATTTGTGCCCTCCGTTGTGAATTCGGACCCTGCCTCTTACGTCACAGTGCCGTGCACGACCTTGAGACCATTAAAGATGGACCTACTCTAAGACGGACATGCCTGGCGTTTTTTAAAAATTAATTCTATTTTTTTTCTTGTTTCAGCAAGAATAACAAAGAAAAGAATATTGCAATTACCTTAAAACTGTTTAAGAGATCCTTTTTAATACTCAATTTTAAACTAAATAAATTGAAAATCGGTTCTTTGGCTCGATAGGTGTATTGTACAGCTGTCACGGGCCAGAAATTGGCCTAATCATGCACATCGACCTAAAAGCCATGAAATTTGGTACACAAGTCAATTTTTGGCTTATAAATCGAGCTAGCTATGGAACCTCTCGAAATACATCCAAGCCACCCCCCCCCCCCCCCACACACACACTCACACCCGTATGAGGTTATTGACCAACAAATTCTTGCAGATCGTGCTAAAACATTAATTGGTACACAAGTCATTCTTAGCAGTACAAATTAATCGAACTAGAATTTGTTGGTCATCCGCATCATGGCGAGGACACAGGCAGGCACTGGAGAGGGGGGGGGGGGGTATATCTATTGGAGTTCCGTATGTAGTTCGATTTCTACTGCTACAATGAATGTTTTTAATACGTTGAGCTAGAATTTGTTGGTCATCGATACTTCACGGGGGGGTGCCAAGTGGGGACGCTGGGGGAGGCTTTGGTGGTATTTATGAGGCTGATACCTGAAAATTCTTGTTGATCGTACTAAAAGCATGCATTGTGATACACCAGTCATTGTTAGCTAGCAGCAGAAACGAACCTGCCTTTCATCCCCATAGACAGGTGTATCACAATGCATGCTTTTAGTACGATCAACAAGAATTTTCAGGTATCAGCCTCATGGAGGAGCATGCGGGGGAGGAGCACTGAGGGGCCTTGGGGGATTCCAAAGCTAGTTTGATTAGTGCTGCTAACAATGATTTGTGTACCAGATATCATTATTTTTGCACTATCTGCAAGAATTTGTTGGTCAAACGTCAGTGAGGGGGCATGGAAGTAGGGGAAGGGTGCTGGGGCCCTTTGGGGGTATTTCATGGGGGTTCCATGGTTGATTCGATTTGTGAGGCTAAGAATGACTTGTGGTGTACCAAATTCAATATGGCTTGATCTGCCAAAATTTGTGTACTCCACTTAATGATTTCTGGCCAGTGTTCTACAATGATACATGCTCTGCCGATAAGAGTACTTACTGCAGTCACATTAAAATCGCGTTCAAAAGACCATGGTCGTTGTTAACACCTACATTTTAAGCTATAAAAATTGAAAATCGGTTCATTGGGTCGATTCTAGGTGAGAGCAAAATTTCTAGCGATTTGGCTTTCCGTCACAAGAATATTGCAGTCACATTAAAATGGCATTCAAAAGGGCCTAGACCATGTCCTTAGCTATAAAACTTGTAAACCGGTTGATTGGTTCGAGTTCAAGGTGAGTGCAAAGAGTCCCAACAACATGAAGAAGAAGAAAAAAACAACAACAAGAAATGGCCATACTGTGGATGCCGAACAGTTCGACTGTTATCATTAAAATTTGTAATGGGGTGAAATAGTTATGACACGACCCTTAATATCGAATTTCGTTGGTCTAAGTCAATTCTGGGCAAAATTATAGGAGTTCAAAGTTTGACGTCTAACATGGAAGTTCATGCTGAGGCTTACATAAGGACCGCGATACATTTCGAATGATGGCCGGCCCTGTACGCCATTCCTACTGCTATGTATTTGTTCTTTGTCAAACAACAACGCTGATCTATACAAGATGCTGAACAGTGCTCAATTGTGTTGATTTCGGGTGTTCCGCAGACACCCCGTTTTAGATAGCCTTCTACTTGTACGAAGATAATTTACAAAGGTTAATCGCAATGGATGAAAGGGTGCCTGTGGGAATGTATAAGAAACAGACAACATTTACTAAACCGTGTACTGAGCCAAACTAACTAAACTAAGCGAAATAAAACCCAACACTGAAAACAGACATTTACAAATATGTGCTGTTTAACCCTTTACTGCCCAACGATAGGCGGCTACTGAACGGCAAAAAACTAAGCCCCAACGTGCAACATGGGCTTTGTGAGGGCCCCGGGGACCCCGCGCAAAGCGAGCAGCAACAGCCCAGTGGTTAGCGTATACTCGTTTTCAAACCAAGCGAATGCCGGTTCGAGTCCCGCGGCTGACCCAACTCGTCCAGTTTGGTATGGGCAAAAAAGGGGTTTTAAGTACAGACACGGAAGCAATTTAAAAAAATAGACCTGTAGGAACCATTAAAAAAATAGTTGTACATGAAGCAGAACAGGCGGGAATGGAGCAGTTCTGAAAGAAGCCACAATAGGCGAACGCGGATCAGGGTTAATGTCCAAATCGAAATTGAAACTTCCGCTCAACAGGTCAGTAATCCTAGATGGGGATGAACGCTATTAACAGTTCGAATTAAGAATCATGAGAATCAAACTAGAAACTGAAATCTTAAACCCGGGTTTACGATTGCCGTTATACTGCAGCTTAACCGAGTCATTATGGAATTCTGCCAGCCTTAATGACGATAGAAGAGCCGGCCAATTAAGGAAAGCATCTCGTAAAATAAAGGATTTCTGTAGTCTTAACTTTCATCATCGTTAATTAGTTTGCATGATGTCTTCTGAATAATGATCAATCCAGCGAGAGGAAGCTAAATTGGTCAACAAACTTGAAAATGAAGAGCTAAAAAGCGTTAAAACTAAGCATGAGGCAACATCAGAGAAAATTAGTGATAGGACTTTGTCGTTTTTGAAAGCTTTTAGGCCTAGTTTTAGGTTTTAGCCACACTTGTCAGCTTTTAGGCCCAACTAGCACCGGCCCCTTTTTTTGTAAGTAGCAGCTAACGGAGAGTTGTGTTCGAGAAAACGCTTATTCATTTATGCACATGGTGCGGAGATTTGACGTTGCCGCGGCAACATGATTAAGGTTTAATTTTCAGCTTTTATGCCTATTCGTAATAGCAGCTAGCCGAGAGAATTTGGATCGAGAGTAGGCCCTACTCGGCCATGCAACACGGTGTCGAGACTATATTACATGAAGCTAATGTGTATCGTTAACGAAATCCTTTTGTTTTTATGGTTGCGTGTTTTCCTGCAGTGTTCAAACGCGACAAATCAAATGTTATATTTCATTGAGTTATGTCGTGAAGACCTATTAGCTATAAGGAAACAACAATGTTTTAATTTGCCCTGTTTTTTGACTCATTTTTTGGTCGCAGTATCTAATGGTGAAAACAGTTTGTCTCTATCTGGTACCGTACTGTAGTTGGAAAAAAGCGACAGACAGAGGGACAAAGTCGTTGAAAGTACAGTAGCATAACTCCCCCCCCCCCCCCCACCTTCCCCTGGTTTATTCCTGTACATGTTTCTTTTAAGATGACAAAATAAATACATAAAGAAGAGAATAAGAAAAATAATGTGTACTCCCCCTCCCCCCTCCACCGGAATTAATTTCTGGCGCTACAATAGAGTATACTTGATTGGCTCGGGTTGGCTATTAACCAGGTGAACTCCCGTTTCGCCAAATCCCGTTTCGCCAAAACGAATTCGACAAAATTTAATACCTTATTTCTATGTAATGGGGCTTTAAAAGGCCAACATTTAACAGAGACAAGCAGTGGTAGAATAAGCGCAGATGATTTATTAGCGTTTAGACATACAGACGAAAAACGTGCGCTTTAAATATGTTTAGAATACTTGGGCGTCACTACGTTAATGCTAGGGTTCTCTCTTAAGAATAGTTAGTTATACACGTGATGGTTAACCTTTTCCAAATGGGAATTCCTGTTTTGCAGAATCCCGTTTCTCAGAATCAAAATATTATTCAAAAATTTAACATTGCAAAAGTTAAAGAGACATGCCTAATTGTTAGTAATTTTGATTACTTGTGGTTTCTGATGTTATGTGTTTAGCCGCAGCAAGCGCAGCAGCACGTGCGAGGCAGGTAATTTGAAACAAATTATTTTACAAAATGGTACTCTGCAAAAGTTTGTCTATAAATGTCTGACCATTATCATGTTATAAATTTCGTGTTTATATGTTTTAAATGTTTTGTGTGCCTAAAATCATTTACTGAACGCCTAAACTCGTTTTAGAGGTGAATTGGGCTCAAAATTTGTAGAAAATGGCTAAGAACAAACAACCGCCACGAAGATCAAGTTTTCACCTAAAACCGTGAAAATTCCATGGCGATCCTGCTGCCGTTAACATTCGCAAAGCTAGTTTTCAGCAATTCCAGATAGTCTCAAGTTAGCTCAATGGTTAGTACATTGAGCCCAAAATGTTAAAAAGCTGTCATTCAATTTCTGGGATCATGATGAGACGTTATTAGAGTCGATTAGACTCTTATGCGAACGGTTTGTCTGGGTGTCTGTCTGTGTGTCCGTGCTATAACGTTTTAACGAATTATCGGATTTCTGTCCAATTTTGCACACAGATTCTATGGCACATTTCTAGGTCTAGTTCGAAAATGGATCGAATCCGTTGGAGAAATCCTCCGCTAGAAATGATCAAAGATTTTTGTTCGCAGCAAACGTACGAGGTTCGTTATTTTTTCTTCAGCCGACTGACGTCATCCATCCACGACCAATTACTGGGAACTATGTAGCATTCGTCAGCGGCTGATGTCACCACCAACCGACCAATGACTGGCAAATTATTGCAGAGATTGCTGACGTAGGCACGCGCCTCCTCTGATCTTATTCGTACGAACTGGATAACAAGCTTGTATAGTCATGTCGGCATGCGAAATTAGCGTAGACTTAGGCTACTTGTTTGGACAATCGTTCATGACTTTAACGCTTAGGACTTTTTTTTTGGAGGGGGATGGAGAAATATTTAAAATAAATTCTACTGTATGATATTTTTTTTTGTTGTAAGAGAGGGGGGGGGGGCGCAAATTCATAAAACTACTTTTGGGCGATGACTGTGCTATCTAGATATCTCATCCTTATCAGTCGTGCGACGTGGCAAAACGTCGCAGTCGAAAAAATGAAATGTGCAAAACACCGAGACTAAACGGTTTGAAGGCCTCCCGTATCATAAAAACGGCCAAACGGTGCTGAAAATTTTTAATGTTGATTCAGTTCACTAGTGTTCTAATTAAACTTACAGTTTAAAATGAAACCGATAGAAGAATAGTAGGGGCTCGTCTTTAATTGAGAGGTGTGTGCCGCCATGCCATCCATCGCAGTTAATGATGAAAAGCTAGAAATGCAAGCGACCACTGGTTTTATGGTTACATATGCGTCATGGAACCGCGGCCAAGAAATCATTTGGATGTTTGGATTGTATTCTTAGGAGGGGTAATTATTCACACGTGTTAGACAATTAGTAGCTATATCGATCGCTGTATTCTCAAGGGAAAACTAATCGACTCTCACTATAATTGGTTTAAACAGGTTTATTCTTTTTCACCTTGCCATCCCGGAAGCCCTCAACTTGACTACAGCATCCAACTAATTTAAATTTTTGCAATCATGGATATTGAATGGCATCTTAATTTAAGCAGGCAAAACGTGCCTGTAACACAAGCGTATAATACCACCACAGGTAAATTTTCAAATAGTCGTCGAAATGGGGACAAGTATGGAACCATATCAGATCAACTTCAACAATTCGATTTACTCTAGGGCAAACCAAGACTTGGCAATTACAGCTCAACAAAATGGCATTAATCACGCTACTTGCTTGGGGGTTCTTCAGTGCGACACAGCACCTTTAGCATTATAGCACAGCCAACGGGTAACAAACAATACCCCGTAATTAACGCCTCCTCCATCCATACTACCCACACAAAAATTACAGATGAACTGCAGCCCCAGATAATCATTAGGCTACATTGATGAAGTTTTTTCCGCACCTCTGCTATGAACTCGTTGCTTTCTTGAGAATTTTCCACGTACAGGAAATATTTAGGTGGGAGTTCGGATTTAAGGATAACTTTCCTGCTCTTGTCAACACAACGTCAAGAAGGGTACGATTTTTTTTACTGCGATTTATTCACATAAATTGAAGTCGACACGGATTCCACGGCCTTGAAAGTTACGCAACGTGTACAATTATCACGATCATTGAGGACAGATTTGCTACATCATTAAATATGTAATAGGATTATTTGTGCGACGTCCATTAAAAATTATGGAACCTCCTGCAATTTATACGAACTGTCCTGAAAAGATATGAGCGAGCTTTTGAACAAATTAATTATTATAAAAAAGAGTGAACACACCCTAACACAAAAAGAGCTAATGACAAACATTGCTATGGGTCGTAACAAAAATTTTGAGTAGTGGATTATTACAACACAATCCTTTCCGATATTTACAATTGTTGTAATATTTCCTCCATCTTGTAGATGACGAACTGCACGATGTCAAGAGCCCATTTTAACTAAATGGTAGATGCACGAAGGTTTAAGTCAATTGTCATTTTTGGATTCTGTTGTAAATTCGTTCTTTCACAGATCTGTTCATTGTACAATTTGAAGCATGTGCACAGCCAGCCAGCCAACCAACCAGTCGGATGGACACTTACGTTTTAATTCCATCTATATTTCGCTTAGGAGCAGACTTAGCTCAGGAGCAGACTTAAATTATGAGCAAACTTGATGAAGTAATGGTTATAGCATGGTGCATTATTATTACCCTACTTTCGTCACGACCATTGTTAAAACGATGCTGCATAAATCCCGTATTCGCACAGTTGCAACAATGCTCACAAATGGTTGGAAATTTAAAAACAGAGATATTAAGACCCTTATTTAAAAAAAGGTACAAAAACAGATGTAAATAATTACAGACCAATATCCTTATTATCAGTAATAAATAAAATTATTGAAAAATTTTTTGCAAATAAAATAAAAAGTTTGTTAACAAAACATAAAATATTAACAAACATACAATTTGGATATACAGAGAAAAAAGGAACAGCACAACTACTTGTACAAATAAATGAGCTTGTAACCACAGCATTAAATGAAGGCAAATATATTGGGACAATTTTTATTGATTTGCAAAAGGCTTTCGACTCCTTCGATAATGAAATCTTATTGAACAAATGTAATAATGTTGGAATTAGAGGAAAAATTCATAATATTCTTAAAAGTTATCTGAGAAATCGAAAAGCAGCTGTTAAAATTGATAATCTTCTTGGTAAAAATATTAATATTCAATATGGAGTACCACAAGGTTCGATACTCGGACCACTTCTTTTTCTTATTTTCACAAATGATATTGAAGTTGGAATTGACAGAACATATCTTTACCTTTTTGCCGACGACATGGTACTTTTCTCAATTCATAACACGAAAAACGAAATGCTAAAAAATTTGCAACATGATTTCGACATATTAAACTGCTGGTTAATAAAAAATGAAATGTATGTTAGTGATGAAAAAACATTTTACATGGACATAACTGTTCCGAAAATGACTAACACTGATAACGCACAAATTTTTATTCATGGAGAAGATTGCAAAAAAATGACAGAGGACAGGAAAAATAATGATTGTAGAAACACATGTAAAATTTCAACTTGCAAAAACCAAACGAAATATTTAGGTATATATTTAGATAAAAATTGGAATTTCAAATTACACGTAAAAACACTTATTCAAAAACTTAGATTATTACTTTCGAGAATATACTTAATAAAAGATGATTTACACGAAAAAAATAAACAAATACTATATTATGCATGGATTGAAAGCCAACTTAGATATGGAATTGAAGTATATGGACTGGCCTCAAACTATGTAATAAATAGATTACAAAAGATACAAAATAAAATAATAAAAGTTCTTTTTGGAAAGGAAATTAGCAAAAATAAATCTAAAACTTTAGATATATTTATACAACAAAAAATTTTACCGATAATAAAATTAAGAGATCAAATCATAGTTACAAAAAATTATTTTTGCAATAAACATAAAAACCTTAATATTGAAAAACAACAAAGATTAAGAAAAAATACAATTAGATATAATTTACCACGATGGAATAATAAATATGGAAAAAGAAACAAAAGCTATTATATACCAGAGATTTTTAATAACATTCCACAAGAATTATTACAACAAAACAGCATTTGTAAACTTAAACCAGAGTTTAAAAAAAAAATTTTTTTTCAAATAATTAAATAGAAAATAAAACTTTATCATGAAAATATTAAAATAATAAAAAGGGCTGTTGAGTTAATTTAGGTTATTTATGGTATTTCTTTTAATATATATTTAATAATTATTTGTTAAATTGAAACGAATTAGGTTATTTGAAAGTTTTTGATTGTATGTAGATTTTTATGATTTATGTTATTTATTGAAATGTAATGTTTGTATTTGCTGCTCAAACAAGCTTATTCAAGCTTCGAGCATTTGTGATGCAAATAAAATTATTATTATTATTATTATTATTATATTTATTCTGTACACCTATTCTGCACTCTTATTTTCTATACTTATTTTGCACACTTTTAGAATTCTTACAAGTATGACCATCTTTGTAAAGCAATATGCAACTTTGGATCAAGTTCGGATTGGGAGGGGTCAGGGAATATATCCGGGAATATACTGCAGGGGCCTCGAGAACACTCGCACAAGGTGAACCGGGATATTTGGGGGGGGGGAAGAAGGGAAGCCTCGGCGTAAGAAATCGGTGTAAATTTGGAACGTTTTTCTGCAACTTGGAGATACAATTTAAAACACGCGACTCCAGTTGGGGCGGTAGTGGGGGTCGGCACCCCGGAAGCTAACGGTTTCCTGCAACTGAGCGGTGCAATTTTTACACGAATTCATTTCTGATTAAAAAAAAAAAAAATTGGAAACAAGGGTTTCCTGAACTGTGGGAAGATCAAGAAAACTATCGTAGTTATAAAGAAATCTGTGTGAATTTAAAACGTTTTCCTGAAAATTAAAATGCAATTTTCATACGAATTCATGTGAAATTGTCCAATAAAGTTTTTTTTTTTTAACAATGGCCTCCTTGGGGGCCTTCCCAGGTCTCGGACGGCCCAATCCGTCACTGCGTGGATACTTTAAATTTTCCGCAGTGTTACATTCTAAACCTCCAACATTACTTTCTTTAACAACTGCAGCAGCTCTATCGCCGGCATTATTGGTCGATTCCGAAGTGCTCCTTCAGCGAACAAGGGAAATGAGATTTTACCCCCTCAGACTACAACCAAACTTTAGTAACAATATCCCACGTAGGGTGACTGTTCAAAGCATATTGTTAAAGCATCGTTGCTCGGGGTAACTTGAGTTTTGCTTCATTTCGAATGTCCCCTTTGACGAACAATGGAAATTTTAACAATACGTTTGAAACGTCATAATTGTAAAATGGGCTGGTATAAGCGATTTAATGCACTTTTGGTAGAGCGACGTCCTCGTAGGTGTAGACCATTCCACACCTCCTCGGACATCACTCTACCGAAAGTGTGCATTAAATCGCTTATACCAGCCCATTGTTGCAAATTCCATGCTATAACCATTAATTAGGGAGAATTAAATAAACGAATCTTCAACAATCAGCAAGAGGGCGAAAAAAAAGGGCGAGCAGCCGACATTGAGAACAGATATGAGCTCTAACAAATAGAAACAAACACTATTACTGCAATAATGCTGACTATTACAGCCGAGTTGAATCAACGGAAATCAGCTAGACCGGCGTATGTTACGCCGGGGACAACTCTATATATATATATACACACTACTACAAACTTATTTTTAAAAAGCATCACTTTAAGGTATTATTTATTAAAAACAGTTGGCGAACCATGGGAAACGGAGTGGGTGAGTTATTATGAGCACACTAATAGCGCAAAATCGTCCTAAACAACAAATCTTAATTGTTTATTTTGCGTTTCGGAGCTTGAAATATGCTACAGCCTACAAGTAAAAATATTCGCACACAATGCACAAGAACGATGAAGCAAACTAACAGAGAGAGAAGTAGGAAGATTCAAGGTTTAAGTTTATGATTCTACAGGCGTTTTGAAGTTTTTACGGCCCTTTATATGAAACTCATCAAATGTTTTATAGCACCGACTCAATCCAGAAAGGTAAACAATGAACATGGCAATCCTTAAGATTTGAAACAAGACAGACAGTGGTCGTGAATAAAATCATAAAAGGAAAATTCTATCAATTTACAATAACAAGCCTTTTTAAAATATACTTCTAAAGACGAAATGGGTCAATTGCAAAACGTGCAGATATAGAATAATAGGAAAAATTCAAATTTTTCATTTTTGGTACCATTTCTTGTCACTGGATGACGCAGTCAAGCAATTGTTTCAGCCTACATAATTTGTATGTATCCGCTCTAGTGACCAAAGGAACTTTATATCCGGTTCTCGAATCAGTTTGGCTCCACGACAGCTTCACTGTCCGAGTGAATGTTTCCCCCCCATGGCTTATCAAATTTTCCACATGCATTCTGCACCTTATTTTGTGGATCTAAGTTTATAAACCAATAAACCTGTTTAAACCAATTATAGTGAGAGTCGATTTGTTTCCTCTTGCGAATACCACGATTGGTATGGCTGATAATTGTCTTACAATCCTAACACCCAAATGATTTCTTGGCAGTGGTTCCACGACGCGTATGCAACCGTAAAACCAGTGGTCGCTTGCATTTCTAGCTTTTGATCAACTGCGAAGGATGGCATGGCGGCGCACACCTCTCAATTAACGATGAGCCCCTACAATTCTTCTATCGGTTTCATTTTAAACTGTAAGTTTAATTAGAACACTAGTGAACTGAATCAACCTTAAAATATTCTGCATCGTTTGGCAGTTTTATGATACGGGAGGCCTACAAACCATTCAGTACCGGCGTTTTGAACATTTCGTTTATCCGACTGCGACGTTGCCACATAGCACGAGTGATAAGGATGAAATATCTAGATAGCACAGTTATTGCCCAAAAGTAGTTTTATGAATTTGCTCCCTCCTCCCCTTCCCTGACAAAAAAAACCAAATGTCATACAGTAGAAGTTGATTTAAATATTTCTCCACCCCCCTCCAAAAAAAAAGTACTAAGCAATAAAGTTGTCCAAACAAGTAGCCCAAGTCTACGCTAATTTCGCATGCCGACATGACTATACAAGCTTGTTATCCAGTTCGTACGTTATGAGATCAGTGGGGACGCCTGCCTACGTCAGTGATTTGTAGCATAAGTTGAGGAAGTTGCCAGTCATCGGTCGGTTGGTGGTGACATCAGCTGCTGAAGAAGGTACATAGTTCCCAGTAATTTGTCGTGCATGGATGACGTCAGTCGGCTGAAGAAAAAATAACGAACCTCGTACGTTTGCTGCGAACAAAAATCTTTGATTATTTCTTGTGGAGGAATTTTCCCAACGGAATCGACCCATTTTCGAACTAAGACCTAGAAATGTGCCATAGGATGTGTGTACAAAATTGACAGAAATCCGATAATTCGTTAAAACGTTATAGCGCGAACACACAGACAGACAGACACCCAGACAGGCAGACAAACCGTTCGCAGAAGAGGCTAATCGACTCTAATAAAAGTGGTCAAGGGGTTTTGGTACTTTGGCTCAAATATCAAAATTAATTAGACGTACTAAACATTTTCAGGGAAATTAATCAGAAATTAATGTACAAGTATTGGACATCGAATTTTGAACATGTACTGAATTCTGCATATGGATTAATCGTTCCTGGTATAGATGCCAATGATTGTGCAAATATCTTTCCATTGTTGAAACAGAACAACGTTACGTTGCACTGTTGGAGCACGTTTTAAGCTATAGATAGTTCGAATGAGGCAAGTTTCTCACCTAAAGCAAAAACCTAACTGTTGAGTTTTTGTCCAGATAAAAATGCCGCATCAATGCTTGTGTGGCAAAGAAGTGTTCACAATTCATTGTCCAGTACTATGCAGTATTGGACATCGAATTTTGAACACTTCAAATTTTGTACTAAATTCTGCAGACGGATTAATCGTTCCTGGTAGTCATTATGCAAACGTTCCATGTAGCTTCTGCGTTACTTTCCATTGTTTAAATAGAACAAAGTTGCATTGTTGGAGGACGTTTATAAGCTATGGACAGTTCGAATGAGGCAAATTTCGCATGTACGAATGCTGGCTACGAACATAACAATGGAGTTTTTGTCCAGGAAAAAGAAGGTCATCAATGTTTGTGTGGCTAATCAGTGTTCGAAAGTCGATGTCGAATACTGTACAGTAGTGGACATCGAACTTTGAACAAAAGCATTGATACAGTTTTTTTTTTTTTTATCCTGGACGAAAACTCCTTTGTCAAGTTCGTAGCCAGCATTGGCGTGTTCAATACTTGGCTCAATCGAACTATCTAAACAATGCAACGTTGTTTTACTTACACTATAGGAAGAAATGCGTAATATTTGCGTAAACAATACCATGTACCAAGAAGGATTAATCCGTATGCAAAATTCAGCAAAATATTTAAAGTATTCAGAATTTGATGTCCACTATACTGTACGCACGTTACTTGTTGACTACCTCCGAAGGACAATTCAATCCTACCCCAACCATACGAATTTTCAGGAACTTTTTAACTCTTTTCCCGAAAAGGGCAACCAACCGATTGCAAAAGGACAAATAACAACCGAAAATTGCAAGTTATTTTAATTCCTTCAAGTTCATACACGACTTGCCAAGAAATGGCGCAGAAAATGGAAATGTCGAATCTTTCTTAGTATTGTATGAAATGCTACGGTTTTCAACTGTTCTTTTTATACCGATTTTAAAAGGCCTATTAAAGGTGTGCTCTTACAGGATGGCTTTTCCATATCTCAGTTTTGTAATATTATTTCGAACATATGTAAATATTGCAACCATGTTCATTGTCCTATTTTTTTCATCCTATGAGAAGGTCTCGCTACACTTATTTGGACCTTTGTTGCAAAAGCTATGCATAGGATACACTAAAACACTGAGAGGATATGTGCTATGTGATGCCCAATCTGCCACAATGACAGTTTACTAGCTGATGATCGAAAGAGGTGGCAATATGTTAGTAAGCCAAATCTTCGGGGGAAAAACTGCAGGAAAAAAAAGTTTCCTGGTAAAATTCCCTTTTCCTGTCTGATGAAACTGAGCCAAGGCAAGTGACCTGACCTAACCTAACTTAACCTTAACCTAACACATGAACATTGAACAACACTGAAAAATAAAGACAAAACCTTTTTCCCCTCTGCGGTTTTTTTTTTCTGCGCACAAGTATACCGACGTAACCTACCTAAGTATCCAAAACAAAATCGAAAGTTTTATTTTGAAACTTTCATCTTAGCAGTGTTTGTGCTTTCGTTTTTCATTTTTGAAGGGAAACTCTGGCGAGTTACACATGCATTAAAGAAAAAAAAACTGTTAAATGTTAAGAGTAAGTGTCTAAAAATTAACCATGAAAGGAACACAGACTCGTTTTGATCGTAAAGGCTTAGACACCAAATTTCGTCAGTAATTGGTTAATTATTAGTATTACCGTATACCCTTACTAACGGAAGGTGGACTTCCCTTAAGAATACGATAGCAATTGATATATTTTGAAGAAAAACTGAAAGATATGATATAAAGATCCAAGTGATAACCCAATCGCAGTGAGGTCTGCGATTTACTGCTTTGCTTTGTTGATGTAGAAAACCTATATTTCGCTTTGTTACTATGGCATCGTATTCGCAACAGATATCATTATTGTTTGTTGTCAATTACCATAACTTATCGTAGTTAAGGTAATTGCAATTAATGTAATTTTTCAACCAAAGCTATATGTCAAAAGTCTAAAGCATCAAAAGTCTAAGTCCAAACCTCAAAAGAATTTTTTTTTCTTAAAATAGAAAACTAGAATTAGATTAACTATTTTGGACACTAACGCCGGGGATAACAGTCACGGGGTAAATCTACCTCCGAGGTAGTTTACCTCCCGGGGTAGCTACCCCACAACTCCGGGGCAAACGGAAAAGGGGAAAAGTTCGGTGATATTAGTCAAGAGGTAAGTTGAGGGTTAGCTACCTCGGAGGTAGTTAACCCTCAACTTACCTCCCAACTTACCCCTCAACTGATTCGGAGATATCAGTTAGGAGGTAAGCCAAGGGGTAGCGAATGTCAAGCCGTGATTGGTTATACATCTGACGGTGACGTGTTTTCATACACTTTTGAATAAAGCATGGCTCTGATTGGTCAACACGGATAAAGGAGAAGGACCTGAGCAAGAAATGCATTTAACCAGCTGAGTATCTGTCAAAATAAACGGTTCATCAGAATGCTCCCACAGTTAACTGTACCAAAGAAGCAAGGAAAAACCACACAACCACCGACAAAACGACCTTCCTTAAATTGATGAAAGCCATTGTGTCCATAATTGAAAGCAAAACCTTTTTTATTTGGTTGCCCTTTCGGTAGAAAAAATTAAAAAGGCTTTCAAAATAAACAGACCTATTTCTTTAGACCGCTTTTCGTAGGGGACGGAAAAACAGTGCCTGCCTTTATTTACATCTTCTATTGAACATTTTACTCTTTGGCCTTTTTTAGCGCCATTTGCCCTTTTTTTTTAGAGCTACTTGCCCTTTTTGAGTACCATTTGCCCTTTTTTACTGCCATTAGCCCTTTTAGTGCTATTTGACTTTTTCCCGATTGTGATTCCCTCCCCCTTTTTTTTTTGAACGCCCTTGTGGTTATAATTCAGACTGCACTGAAAAGGAGTTAAACGTTTTTCCTTACAGCAATATTGATGTAAATAAACATCGAATGCTTAGTGCTATTGGAGGTGTGTGAACAAACGCATACGTAGGCGAACCTCTCATTTGAGATATATTTTGTCAAACTGCTTTTCTGTCAGCAATAAACACGAACTATCTTTTCGGACCCAAAATGTCTGATCCAGAAAGGTAGTATCTATCATTGCCTTTGTTTTTTTTACAAAACAAGACACAAGTTCCTGTTTCTTTTTTTTTTTTATTGACCACCCTGTATTAACCAAACACGCAATTTCTCGCTTATATTTTACTAACCCGTCCGCCCCCAATGAAAAAAGACGACATATGGGTGGGTAACAGAAATTATGCAGAAACAGGGAGCTAGATTGGAGAGCATTCTTATGGAATGCATATACTATAGATATGTAGTTAAACGACTACTTCAGTGTATTGCTCCATCATTTTTGTACTTATCCTGCAGGATGGCCTCGTACCTTAACCTTAGCTAACTGACCGTTAATTACATTTTCTCATTGTTTACAGCATAGTTTTGTAGTATTAGAAAACAAAAACGAACTCGTTTGATGCATAAGGTAAGGTTTAACTGATCCGAAGTCAAATCATCAAAGGAACACAAATAAAAATTCCTGTAAGGCTGCAGATACCGCAGCGTTGCTGTGCTGTTTAGTCAGCGCAAACCTTATTGCTGTATTGAAATGTTTTTACCGTTTTTACTTTTGCACACGATAGGTCAGCTAATGATTGGTGCATTCTACTTGACTAAACAAAATCGCCGGAAAATATTTAAAATTAATTGTGTTAGAGTGCTTAGCACAACTGTACAGGTAATTCAGGTTTCGTGCGAGCCATTGAAAACCTGAAAATATCCTGGAACGAAATAATGAAATTACAATCTGGAAAATTAGTGCTTGCAAATCTTGAAAAATGATATATGTATCATCAGTAGGGTGATGAACGTAAACGACGTGACTGAAGAACGCTGACAAAATTTGACCAAGAAAGCAGCCGAATGTGCAGCCTTACATTATCTCTGTTCGTTTGGGCATTAAAAGTTTTGAAATTTAGGCTCTGGCTTTAATTATATTTACATGTATAATGGTTGGATACAGCAGTAAGGTTTCACGTGGACTAAACAATACGGCAACATTGCAGTATCTGAACCCTTACATAAAAGTTTATTTGTGTTCCTTGGCTGTTTTGACTTTGGGTCAGTTAAACCTTACCTTAAGCATCAAACGAGTTCGTTTTTGTTTTCTAATTCGTGCTACTTTAGCCCATGCAGTTTATATTAGCTTGTTTTAATGTTTTGTATCGCTAACAATTACGGTTTGCCCGAGCCAATACGGAAACACGTTCTTTAATCTTCATTTTATGTCTTGCTGCTGGCGTTTGCTGATTGGCATTGTGGCATAATAACAATATTTAAAACAATGTAAACAATCAGTCTAACCATTTAGAGCTCCCTAACCCCTGAATCATTTGACCAATTAAAAAAGGACTCATGGAAAGCGCACATTTACAGAGCAATACCTGCAAAATGAGCTAAGAACCATTTTTATAGGACAAATAGTTTCATCTGTACAGAATCTAGTAGAAACATGTCGTGCCAAGAACAAGAAGCCAAAAATAAAAATTACGATCCCAGCTTAAGTCCAAATCTCCGATGTGGCAAATTGCAATTAATAAAGTTCGGACACATGTTCACCAAGTCCAACAAAGCTTATCTAGACACACGCTAGTGTGTCGCGCCAAGTTAGGCAACAATCATTACAACAAACATCACATCAGTTCAATTGTCGAGGTTGTAAACCATTTTAGCGCGGCGCCATAGCGTCAGTGTCTTATATCTTGAAGCATAGTTGGGCATATTTCAGGTACTTGGGGAAAAATAATAATGCGGTTTAAAAGCTTAAATTGTGTTGAAATCGAGAGCAATGACCCACCTGACAAAAATTAACTCGTGTAGGAATGCCAGCTAAGCTGCTTTCAATGCAAAATGTGACCCTCAATAACGTTGTAAATGTGTTGTTCCTAGCTAGCTACTAGCTAGTCCGCTCATCCCCATGTCAATTTCCATGTGATTATTCATCGATACCAAAATAACGGGAAGGCTTCCAGCTATGAAATTGGGCGAATGGGTGCAGTACAATACGAACTGCGTACCTTTTATGGTTTGGCGCTTGGGGGCGTAACGGGAATGGCGTAGGAGGGTGTGTAAGTACGAAAATATTGTTATAACCATTGTTAGTATTGTCGGCATCGTCTCTCATTGGACGGCCAAAGTTCGGACAATGAGAACGTGGATACTGACGTACGTGCCTAGACACACTTAGTGCATCACGATAAATTTAAACAACGTTGCAAAGAAATTGTATTCGCGTCCAGTCACTTTATAGTACACATCTGCACGATAGTGGAATTGAGCCAATAAACAATTAAAAAAATTGGAGTGATATCATATCAAAAACCAAAACTGGTAAAAGCGGCCGCCAAGTTCCGAATGGTTCGGCCCTTCAAAGGAGTGATATCAACACACCAAAACATTCGCCAACTTAATCGCACCGAATAATACTTTGGACGTTAAATGAAAACTGGAACATTGCTACCGAAAGTAGCAATGTTCTAGTTTTCATTTAACCTTCGAATTATTAAGCGGTGCGATTAACTTGGCGAATGTTTTGGTGTGTTGATATCACTCCTTTGAAGGGCCGAACCATTCGGAACTTGGTAGCCCCTTTTACCAGTTTTGGTTTTTGATATGATATACTAAATTTGATTGGAAAATATTGAAGGACGGCTGAGAATTATTAAGCATCGAGGGAGGTTGAGGTCAAACCTCCTTTACTAATATTACCAATGTTTTGTATGGTGAGCCAACGGAGGAATGGTAGACAGCTATGCGAAGAGTTCTGATCTCTTGTTTACGTGGAATCACCACGGACGAAAGGCACCGCCTGTCTTCACTGTGCTGCAGTGCATTAGTGTCATGCGGTGTAGCTTTTTGACCCCTACCTCTCAAGTTACCCCATGGTCTTGGTCGGGGTAATTGCGGCTCATTTACCCCGGAGCTTGGAGGTAACTTTACACCGGTTCATCCTTCGAAATGGGTTACCTCTTAACTGTTATCACCAACTATTTACCTCTCGGGTTAGCTACCTCCGAGGTAATGTTTGCCCCGGAACTGAGGGGTAAATGTTCTTTCCTCCCAACTTACCTCCGAACTGATATCACCAAATTAATTTACCCCTCAACTTACCCTCAGAGGTAGCGCTTACCTCTTAACTGTTATCCCCGGCGTAAGCTGACCATCTGAAAGTTCAAGGTCTTACTATAATGCTTATCAGTCTTTTACTGACGAAAATTGCCTGTAAAAATCTGTCTGACCATGTTCCTTCTAAGGTTTGACTTTCACAGCCAATCTAACAGTAAGATTTCCGTTTTTGTTTATTAGTCCCTTTTACTTTGAGAATTGAAGGTAAACTGCAAAACAAAACAACTTCATGTAAGAAGAGGACAGCATCGCTGAGAAGGATGTATCACTCGTACTTTTTTTTTTAAATATTTATTATATTTAAATTTCAAGTTTTCATTTTTTTTTATATTTCCGGATTTTAAAGTTTGTAATTAAACGGATTTTAAACTTTTAATTCTTAACTCAGCCTATTTTCATTTGTGTCTTTTTATTTATTTATTTAAATTAAATATGTAAATACATAAAAATTGCGAAAAAACGTGTGCGAACTTGTATTCTATGGAACAGATATAAATTGTGCTTTTCGCATTCAGGTATGTCAAATAGCGTCGAAAACTTGAGATATACTAACCGTTCAACACAGAATTTTCCTTTAAGCAGGGGCGGCATGAATTCCATAAAGCGCTCCAATTTGGGTCTTAAGTTTCGCTTTCAGTTTCAAATAACACTGGTTTTAGTTACGACTTTGTGGATTAATTTTTTACTAGCCAACGTCTCGAAATATGAAAATGATAGTAGCAGATGCCATGCTGCACATAATAACGTCGTCGTCGCATTTTTTCCCTCACAGTTGCTATCACCACAAAGCCAGCCGATATTTTAATATTATTATTTCAGCAATAATTCCCACGTTTATTTACGACGTGTTTAGTTAATCGTTTTTTTTTAACTAACACCTCAGTCGAAGCCATAGACACCGGCGGACTCAATAATAATAATAAAAAAGGGGGGCACACCATCGAAAAAAAAGGACAAAGAACAACAATTTCAGTGGAAGATGGTAATGAAGGCAGGCCCTATTTTTCCGACCCTTCAAGTCAGATGTGTGAAAAAATACGTGTCTAAATTTAAAAAAAAAAAAAGCTAGTAATGACCGGTCCATATTGAGCTTGAAACACTGGAAGTAATACGGCGTTGCAATGTTCGAATAGGCTATGTTTTATTGGTTTTTTTCCCCTTTAGTTTAATGGCTTTTCTTTAAAAGTTTGTATCTATCAGAAGGGCATTCAGTGTGTGGCCCCAGCCGAAGCATGTCTGGCCAAAACTAAACGACTGATTATATCGAATAAATGAATGGCTACAGAATTATACTTTTAAAGCATTTGGAAGAAACACTAGAGCTACTGTCATCAGCTGTTAATGCCTGATTATGCGGTCAGCACCAAATGTGGGTTTTACCATTTACAACCTGCTTATCGAATAAGTACAATCAATTTATTTTCCAGAACCCATTTAGAATTCGAAAGATCGTCACTTAAAACAATTCATCTATTTTTTTTTACGTACAAAACCGAATTTAACCCATGACCCCTACGTGTCCTAGAAAACAAGGCATTACATGAATCGTCAAGGTGACTTGGCGCATAATGGTTACTATACATCACAATCTAATAACGATACTTGTCCGCCCCCACCACACGGATATGTCCTACAAAAGATTTTTTTTCCTCAACTAACGTTATTTAAAGACGGAGCGAAACGACTTCCTTGTGACACTAGGATTAAAGTCATTAAAAAGATTAAAAAAAAAATGGCTGGACCAAACAAACGTATCCTGGCTGACGCTTCAAGGTCAAACATTAATAGCGATAATCTTTTCTTTCCTGTGTCACTCGTTCCTCTGATAAAGCACTAACAGTCCATTGTCATCTCTATCTAACTATTACGGTATTGGAATTAAACGAAGAAATGTTGAAAGCACAAAGGAAAACGGAAAGGATAAAAACGGACTCGCGCTTGTTTAATGTTTATCTCGACAACAGGAGTTTTTTTTTCGACAACCTTATTAAGCTACAAGAAAGATTTACACCTGTTGCAGATACCAGTGATGGGCAATAGTTAGCCAAACTACATGTAGTTAAAACTACACTTTCAAAGTTGTTAAAAGGACATACCCTCTCACTATTTTTGTGCATCCTGCGCGAAATTGCTTTTACAACATTTACATAGGTCACAGAGAATGTAGCAAAACCTGTTTCTCACGAGGGGATAAATAGGAAAATGAATGCCTTTACATCATTTTTTACAACACTAGACTACCTTTTAACTGCATTACTTTTTACACCCATCTTATTAAAAAAAAGTAGGCTAGTTGAAGAGTGGTTACAACTACTAACTACTTTTTTTTCCCTATAGTTAGTAACTTTAGTTTAATTTAGTTTAGTGTTACTGTTTGTTTGGTTATTAAACAGATTTTTTACCAGACTACTTTTTAACAGCTTTATTTTTTAGACCCATCTTAATAAAGTAGGCTAGTTGAAAAGTAGTTACAACTACGAACTACAACAAAAGAACTATAACTGTACTTGCAACTAGATTCATTTAAAATTAGTTAGTAGTTGCAAATATTTTTTCACTGTAGTTAGTAACTGTAGTTTAATTACTATTTTAGTACTTGTTGTCCACCCTGGCAGATTCAAAAAAATGTTTTCACAAAAAAGTCGACTTATAGAGCACTGTGTCATAGGCACCCCCCCCCCCCCCCTTCATTCCCTTTTCCCTCTCTCCAGACACTTTTTGTTCTGCCGACTCTTGCTGCTGTTGTTACGTTAAGTTACCTTGACTCGAATTTAACCAAGCAGGCAGGGAACAAGCTGGGAACATGAGGGAGGAGGAGACAGAAATCTCTGAGAGAAAAAATTTCCGAGAACAAATGTCAGTCTAAATCAATGCTCCAGAGGTCCAGATTAACTAACGGCCACCAGTAGCAATTATTTTATGAGTGTTCATTTTTAAACGTAGATTTCAAAACGTGCAATTCTTTGACTTCATCAGGGAAAAAACACAACACTAAACATAATTTGGAGATTTGGATGGGAGTGCACGTTGGAAGGGGGGGGGGGGGAGCAGTATTATTCCTACAAACTGACAAAGTTGTAAGTTTCTAACACTCCTGATGCTCTTCGTATAAAAACTACTAAAGACAGAACGTTCCCTAAAAGTCCATTAATTTTCAGCACGTAATCCGGTTTTTACACTACAGCCCTTAATCAACATGAGCTGAAACGTTATTCAGGTCCCTATTACAATACACGTTAGAATTTCAGCTGTTCATGGCCTTGCAACATTTACAAAAAAAAAAATAATAAGCAGCTAAAACGGGCTTTTTTAATTATGTAACTGGAAACACGGTTCTGCTTTAAATTTTTAATGTTTGTAATCAACTGAATAGAATAAGCGCGTATGGCTCTTCTCTGGGGAAATAACTTGTAAATAAAAAAAAAAAACTTGGATTAAAATTTGCCTTAGTAACACCAGTGATGATAATGTGACCTATTAATTTTCTCTATAAATTGTATTGATTTTCCACATTTAGTTGTATTGTTTTGTGAACGGGTGGAGAATGAATGAATAGCTAATTTAATGTTAACCTTTAACCGAGCAGCCAGTAAATCTGCTATCTACATTAATAACGGACACAATGGCCACCCCAGCCCCAGCCACAGCCTGCAAAAACAATGCAGAACGGTGGGTGACTACTTACAACAATCTCTACTAATAATGAGGTTATTCGATGATTGTAAATGGAAAGACTAATGGGAATAAACTGAAAACGTAACTTTTAAAGGATAAAACAATGCTTCAGGTAAATGCAACTTAATATTAAGCCACCGGCTAAATTTTCTGTCATTATGGACGATTAAAATCAAAGGAATAGTGAAACTCAGTTTAACATTAAAAACGCTATTTATTTTCTGCCCATAATTTATTTAAAAAACAAACAAAATATCATACGCGAACCCATGGAGTCTGGGTATGGGTAAGGGCCGTGGTGGGTGACACCGGGCCAAGCCACATCATGCTGAATGAGGCATTAACCATTTAGTAAAGATTCTGTTGCTGGCGAAGATTAAAATAAAATGATTAGTAAAACTCAGTTAACTATTGAAAATGCTATTTACTTTCTGCCTCTCCCAGAAGAAAAAATGACAAAGCCAGTATTTCTTTGTATTTCTTTATTTGCAGTGGAATTATTCATATGTAAGTGCATGGAGTCCGGATCAGGGAAGGTGCTGATTGGGTGAGTGAAGCAAACGAAAATCAGCATTTGTAAGCCTGTGTGCACAAAACACATAGACGGGATACATGGCTTCCGCAACAAACACATGAGAGAGCAAACCGTCCCAATGTTGCAAACGGTGCGTCAAACAACACCCATGCATATCACAGGCTTCAACTAGTTTGTATGGAAAATCTAGTTTGATGCATTCAATAGCGAATATTTATTTCTTACGTAAAAAAAAATACTTTCTCAAGGCTGACTCACAAACTGGCGTTCTCTTTATACTGTATAAAACTATTAAAGAAAATATTTTAGCTGCGTTCGACATGGAAATGGTCGAGTGCAGTATATAAGTATAAAAGTCCATGGTTCGGCCTTAAGCGTCAGACCAATAACTATTACCCTAGTCTATTAAAAAAATTACTCAAACAAAACTTCACTTACACAAGATAATTCAATATGACTCAGTTATCTTGAAACTCGGTAGTCAACTTTAAGAATAAAAAAGCCAGCTGAAGTACTCTGAACTAAATGATTAGTAAGTTCTTTTTTACGACTTTTTTAAGACAGCAATTTTCAAAACTGTTCAGTTACCAATTCTATTATTTGACTCTGCAACAGCTGTTTAGTCTGTATACCAACTAATTTAATATTAATAAACAAAAACGTATCGTTAAAAGTTAAAAGTAAGGGTCTAAAAGTCAAAACCTGTAAGGAACACGGACAAGCTTTGACTGTAAGGGTCTAGGTGTCAAATTTGGCCAGTAAGACGCTGCTAAGCATTAGACCCTTACTACCCATTTTTTGACGAACAGCTGTCTGAAATCGTCCTACAAAGACCCATGAGACGATCCAATGATAGTGGGAATGTGGGTTTCCTACTTAGCTTAGCTTTGCAGGTTTTGACTTTTAGACCCTTACTTTTAACTTAGTTTTTGTTTATTAATCCGTGTTACTTTGAGAATTGTAATAAATAGGTGTGGTGGTGGATGAGGGGTTGGGTATGTGTGACACCTTTATAATTAATTTGTTTGTTTTGTTGCGCCGCCTTTAAGCTCGGTAAATAGCTATGGCCTTATAAACTGGCTATCGCTAATGTTAACAATAGAAACAAATCCTTTTATCTTCAGTCTATGTCTTGCAGCTGGCGTTTGCTAAATGGCATTGTTGCATAATAACAATGTTTAAAACAATGTAAAACAATCAATGTGGTCGTTTAGAGCTCCGCAACCCCTGAACCACTTGACCAATTAGAAAAGGCCTTATGGAAAGGGCACATCCCTGGAGCAATACCTGTAAAATGAGCTAAGAACCAGCTTTACAGGACAAATAGTTTGACCTGTAGAGAGGACAGACGAAAGGTACATCCCAAGAACAAGAACAAGACCAAGACCAAGAACAAGAAGTTGTCTATTTGGCCCCTCTCTGTATCTCTGGTTTGGCTGGACTGAATTTCACAATTTTTGGACTGTATACAGGCCTTGACTAGTCAAGGCTAGATTCCAAATTTGGTTTAAATTTTTTCAATTTTGACGGAGTTATAAGCTCTCAAAGTTGAAAGTTTAACACAGAGATCCTAGGTCGACCCTTACTAACACTGGCTATAAATTCTTTAAGTCTCAAGTCTTTCAAATGGTCTCTTATTGGTTATTGTAAAGTTTTGAGGAAGTGTAAAATGTTATCGCGTGGTGTACTTCTAGTTTTGCCATAACAAGCTTTTAATAATGTGCTACTACTTCCTTAAGAGAGAAAAAAAAAAAGGAGGAAATGCATGGCTTCACACGTAGCCTTGAAGCGCTCTGCACACAAAGAAGAAGTCTCGTGCTGCCATCTATGAACAGTGGTATTAAGTAAAAAACAACTTAGAAGACTAACTAGAAAGACTGTATTAGTGCTTACATATCTTTACCGTGGTTAGTGCCCCTTATACACACTGTGCAAATTGCACGACCCAGCACAAAAAACACGACTGTAAAATGGTACCAGTTAGATTTCTCCTTTTTGGTGATAATTTCAATGCACATTCCAGAGCTTCAATTAGAATTTGATCATTTAACAATTAGGTTCAACTTTTTTTCTTATTTGAACTCAAACTATTATTTATTTGTTTATTTATTAGGGGTTAGTCTGGCTCTGCTCAGGAACAAAGAAATTTACAATACGAAAAAGAATTGAAAAAAAAAATGGTTATGCGTTTTTAATGATAGTACGTTGCCGTTTCACTCGCTACGCATTAAGCATTAATAAACCCAGATCATAGAGGGGACGTCACACTCTAAATTATGATCGTTTACCAATAATTTACTTTCAATCCGAATTTCTGAAATAAAATGCCATAAAAAGGAAAAGTATTTATGCTAACAGGTCACCGAATATAAATTGAAAGATTCTTGTCTAAAAAATTATAAAGTTCTAGCTTGTAACTCATCTAACTATGTAGGCAGGGCCGTAACAAAGTAGTTTGGCGCCCGGGGGCAAAGCACAGAAATGGCGCTCCTTCCCA
>JAHWFP010000614.1:15671-52543 GCA_023313725.1 Lithobius niger | reverse complement strand
CATAGAAATGGCACCCTTTCCCATGCACCGCGAAAGTACAGAAATGGCGCCCCTTCACATACACTGCGATAGTAGAAATGCTAACTATTATATATCACCAACAGCAACAGCAACAGCAACAAATTACCTCGAGGAAATTGTTTGTCACTATAAGAAGATAATTATTCGAATATTCGTTCAAAATTCAAAAACGAACGTTTTTTATTTACTGTGTAGGTCCGTCTCGCTAACTTTTTTAATTGTTTGGCGCCCCCAAACTCAAACCTGGGGGGGCAGTTGCCCCCCCTGCCCCCCCGTACTTTACGGCCCTGTATGTAGGTAACCTGTTTAAGACGGTATACACCCATCACACATCCATTGCTGTAGATTCCATTATCCAGATTGCAGGCGAGTTACTCGCGAGCCGTTTCGCATGCGGTATAGTTTTCGCTGATACTGGTAATCCTCGCTCGCTTACGGTATTAATAATGCAGATGATGGTAATTAATAATGGTAATAATAAAAATGGTAATAATAACAAAACCAGCCTATCAGTTTTCTCAAGTTGTCACGCATGCGCACAGGGTCCTGAACACACATCGTCATAGTCTTAATGGTTTAATTACATAGATTATTATTACACTAGTTGTGGCCGTGCGCATGTTGCGCACCCCCCCCCCCCGGCCTCCCTCCAGGTGTTTGTCTTTGGTTTTAAATTTATCAAACCGAAGACCGAACATGTGAATGGCTCGCACATATGCCCTCTCCCCTACAATTACTTTAACCCCTAATCTCCACACTCCTGCCCCTCCCAGATTCGCATACGTTTCCCCCCATACACGCTTGCCCGCCTCCCCCTCCCCAAAAACGTCACCCTGTGACATTCTCCCTTTGGTGCAGCCCCAGAAAAGTCGCTGGCGTGTGTTTGACAGAAGGCTAAAAAAAAACCCTATCACTGAGAAATCCAGCATTCAGTTAATCCTTTGAAACAATTCACTTCGGTAGCACGCATTGCCCGCCACACACACTTGCCCTGGCACCCCCCCCCCCCCCCGAAAAACGCCGCCCCGCAACATTTCTCCTTTGGTGCAGCCCCGGAAAAGTCTCATGCGTATGTTTGACTGAAGGTTATAAAAAAGCCCAGAGAAATTCAGCATTCAGTAAGCAAGTAACCCTATGTTTAAGTTAATCCTTTGAAATAGTTCACCTCGGTACCGTGCATTGCGACATAAATGCGCCTTTCCATCGTATCAGGCTGCCAATTTCGAGGCCCATTGGGGGCCTTGAAATTAAGAACCAATCGTCGTTTGGTTTAAAGTTGTCTGGTTTAGTAGACACGGGTTGTTTTTATTTTTAGCTCAAACGCCGACAATGGTACAGTCCACACGACTAAAACTTTGTTGGCAGCTTTGGTACCACAATAATACCAAAAACGAACCCAAAAACGGTGCGGCAGGTCTGGTAAGTGGCGCCATCTCTTCGCAGACTTTGGAAAAAGTATTATAACCCGAACTTGTAGTCCAAGGCCGTCAATGGACGGCGACATGGCAGGTTTGGTAAGTGGCGCCATCTGTTCAAAGACATTGGAAAAGTGTCCCAACCCGAATTTGAAGGCGAATTCCATCAACAGATGGCACTACAGGTGGGGTACTTGATTGTGCGACGGAATGGCGTGGCCAGTGACTTGGCCGCCTGCTCCGTATTATATATGTAGATAGTGACCGACCCTAGTGCAAAAACAAAAATAATAAAAATAAAAAATAAAACTAACGATAGAGCAAAACATTAAAAAAAATCGCTAAAAGAGTCACCGACATTAAGTGTAGAAGCATTCGATATGCCGTTCTCGATTCTGATAATTTCAATGGAATAAAAGATATCCTGTGGCATGATATTGGAGTTTAGTATATTACCTCACAATAATCTTCAAAAGTCCATGATAGTTTGGGAGTTTTCCCAATCTACCTTTCAAATCAATGGAGATAAATCATATTTAAAAATGTGGAAGCTCATTAAATTTCATACATGTTCAAGTCTATTGTTCTTAATGCTTTATGCCAGGAGGACAATGCCTAGCCTACAGCCCAATCATAAATGCCGAAGACAGTAACTATGATATACATGAAGGTAAAATGGAGTGAAATGGGTGTTTGTTTATTTACGAAGATAAAACTATTCATCCAATTATAGCGGATCTGGGTATGATGTCTTCAGGGTATAAGGAGAATGAGAATTTCTATCTTCATTTATACCATGACTGTATCCCAACAAGATAATATGTTTAAAATATTTCAAACAATTTAGCAATTACGTGGACTGATATAATCAATTAACTGGATCACATGGGAGCATTACGAACATCTATACGAGCTTCTACATCAGGCTAACGTAAACAAAATTGTATGATGGTGGTATTTTGTCTTACTATTTTAGTGAGCGATCCCACTTTGCTATGAAATCACAATATTTTAAATTTCACTACGAGGTAACATTTTCATTATGCTCTCCAACATGTCAATAACAACAACTGCATGCCATTTATTTTGTTTGTTTGCTTATTGGAATTTTTAACCTTGAAGTTAGCAGAGGCTTTAGCAGATTGTGCAAATTGCTTTAGCAGATTCAACCACACTTGGTTGAAGCTTTTGAATATTTCTGAGACATTGTCAAGGGTGATCATTCATTCATTCATTCATTCATTCATTCATTCATTCATTCATTCATTTATTTATTTATTTTTGTTATTATAAATCAACCGATTCTAAAAAATAAAACTAGAAAAGAGTCACTGATACAAATTGGTTAAAGTTACACAATTAATTTAAAGTACTTCACAATTATACCTCTTCAAACAAAAAAACAAAGTCATTACCTAGAGGAAATCTCGCATGGTTCGGAATCAAAAGTGATCTAGGTTACGTTACGCCCTGTTGAAATAAAGGAGCGCTGGTGCTTGCTCATACTTGGAAGTTTGTCGTGCTCCAAGCTGAAGCCATGGCGAAGACAGCGAGAGGAACAATTTTGTATGAAACTCTAATCGGAAATTCCTAGGATCTTTTACATGCCATAATTGACATAAGCACGAGGCATCACAGGACCCTTCTCTTCCCGAAAATGGCAGGAGTGGCTTAAACCAGGGATCTCTTGCACATAACCATCAGGCTACTCCATGCATCGTTTGCAGTATCAAGAATGATTCTTTCCATTTCGCTAGGCCTTTATTCGAGTTTTTTTTTTCTTGTGAGGCCATAATGAAGAGTGTACTATAACCAACGTTTTTATAAAACAAGCTTAGTAAGCTGGGAGTGCACAACTCCAACTCCTTCAAGACAACTGGGCACTTGTTGAGGCAAATACAGGACCTCACCACAACATGTAAATCCTTGCTTAAACGAAAATACCACCTATTCAAGTCAGTTCTGTGAATTCCTTTAGTTAGTACACTTGCAACTAGATTAACTTAGGTATGGTTACAGTTGATTAATTGAGTTTATACAATTTAGTTAGATTACAGTTGGTTTAAACTTGGTTGAAATGCCACAGGATGAGGTTTATGCTTATGCATTGTAGTAACACACAAGTCTTGCTCAGCTTGCGTTGCTGCAGATTCACTTGAAATAGCCTAACTTCTGGAAGTTGTAATGAAACATGCTCGATTTCTAATCAATCAAATTCCACAAAAAGGTTAAAGATAGATATTTGACGCTGAAGTTTTATAATGTTGAGCGAGTCAGACTTGCATCATATTAGAGATTTGATACGCAATATTTAAAGTTCAGATTCACTCAAGTTCTTTTAGTAGAAAATTTTCGACAAACAGTACAATGTTGGAAGGAATTTGTTTGTCTTCTTCAGGCACTTTTGAAATGGGAGCTGTTTTGATTTCCTACATTGGCCATTCCTTGTGTTGATAGCGTAGAATGTGAAATCGGCGCTCTCGACCACTGACTCTATTCGCACGGGTGGGAGAAGAGCATTGTAATGGGTCTCCGTTAGTGGTGAGGAGATCTAGGGGTGGATGAGATGGCTGACGGTAGGGCATGCAGGGGGCTGGATTATCACGAGCGGAATATCAAGTTTTGCAGGTGCTGAATAGTAATAAATTCAAGAGAACGGCGATTGTAAATTCCACGCGACCAATGCAAAGAAATGTCGAAGTAGAAAATCAAAACAGCTCCCATTTCAAAAGTGCCTGAAGAACATAAACGAACCTCCTTCCAGTACACTACACTGTTTGTCGAAAATGTGCTGCTAAGAGAACTTTAGTGAATCTGAACTGAGTATTGTATTTGCACAGAAAATTTGACGCTATTTAAAAATGTTTTAGGGCAACGTTGTTTCCGCGAATTTTCAACAACATTTACACAACGTCGCTTGTCTTCATCAGGCTTCTACTGTGGGGTTGTTTGAGTCTGAAACTACATCGTGTTGTTGGTTGTTTTCGCTGCGATCTGGTTGGCAACCACTGATCTGCAAAGGCCATCTGGGATCCAAGTATCGTGTTGTTCCCTACTGTTCTTGTAGCAGAGAAGATAGGTGTGGATGGATTCAGTTGGAGATGTTTGGACAAGCTGGGGGTTGAATGTTAATGAGGGGAACTTGTACCTTCTCTGATTGAAGGATTGCTATGGCTTCCAGGGCTCTTAAATGTCTATCGCGATTGGAGTTGGAGTGGACTACTGTTTTGATCTGATCCCATGCAATATCGTGTTTTGTGGTTTCGTGGTGCATGGCCACACCATTGTCTTTATCCCCAGATCTAGTGGCTGTATAGACCGCACAGGAGGTTTTCGGGCAGTTTCTGGCTAAGGCGTCACATAGGGTCTTTTTTGTTGGTAATTACTCCTGAGAACAGGGGAGGTCGTCGAGAGGCGCTACGTCAGATTTTATTTTGCTGCGTGTTTGGTATCTGTGTGTAGTTGCAGGCAAGCTTTGTGGGCATTGTGGGCTTGTGGTGGGCAGTGTGGTCTCTGTGTGTAGCTGTTGTGGTGTGAGGGCCAGTTTTGTCGCTGCGTGGGGTTCTGCTTCGTAGCATCTGTTTCAAGTTTTGGGAGTTTCTAGTGAATCCCTGGAAAGTGTGCTGTGTGAGGATGCGTTGAAGGTGTTCCGTAGTTCCTCGAATGTAGGTGAAGCCAATTTTGGTTGGGGGTTCACTGTTGTCAGGGTGCAGTTTTTTCTATTTCTGGGTTGTTGGGAGTGCGGCGTCCAATGGTGAGTGCTTGTTTTATGACCTGGTTGAGGATGGCTGCTGGGTATCCTAAGTAGAGATATTTGGTTTCTGCAGAAAAAAGGTAGGTTGTAGAAATGTTGTTGTTGGAGGAGTTCCTCACTAGGCGTATCATTTCTTGTTTGGCGATGGCTCGGAGTTGGGTGGTGGGGTGGCCTGATGTGTATGGTATACCTCTGTGAGTGGTTGTAGGTTTTTTCGTGTAGCAATGCACCACGAATCCACAAAACAAGATATTGCATGGAAACAGATCAAAACAGTAGTCCACTCCAACTCCAATCGCGATAGACATTTAAGAGCCCTGGAAGCCATAGCAATCCTTCAATCAGAGAAGGCGCAAGTCCCCCTCATGAACATTTAACCCCCAGCTTGTCCAAACATCTCCAACTTAATCCATCCACACCTATCTTCTCTGCTACAAGAACAGTGGGGAACAACACGATACTTGGATCCCAGATGGCCTTTGAGGATCAGTGGCCACCTAACCAGATCGCAGAGAAAACAACCAACAACACGATGTAGTTTCATACTCAAAACAACCCCACAGTAAAAGCCAGATGAAGACAAGCGACGTTGTGTAAATGCTTGTTGAAAATTCGCAGAAACAACATTACCCTAAAACATTTTGAAATAGTGTCAAATTTTCTGTGCAATCGTTCATGATTTTCAAAGTATGAAACCACACGCACTTTTTGCCATGAGTATTGCATATCCTTAAAACTCCAATGGCTGTATAACTCAACGTAAAACTGCGTAAGGTTTTCTCAACGGAATTACATTTATATTTTTGCACATTATAAAAGGTTTTGAACTTGTTGTTGCAGATTCTCTGTCTACATGAAACAATGGTTTTCAGCAGCTGTGACAACAATAAAACCAGAATTCCAAACGATTTTAGAGCAAACCCATGGCCATTTGGAAGACTTGGTTCAATTTGTTAAGAAGGGCGTGCAAGGTGTCCAACGTGATGATGTATCAATGGTTAAAGTTACTGCAATGTATTACGATCAACCATCATTTTTTTTCAACTACAACCTTCCAAATTTTGCATTCATGGGTTGACTTTACAAATGCGAAGTTTTGGAAGGATTAAGTGGAAAAAAATGATGGTCGATCATAAACCAGTGTGTTACTTTATCCATTGTTACGTCATCCATTGGCCACCCTGTATGCCTTCCTAAACAAATCCACCACCTCTGCTGAGAGGCTGATGACTCCACAAATCTATCAGTCACATTGAAAGTGTGATGTCACTTCCACTCACGAGACACTATTGCAACTCTTTTTTTAAGTTTACCTAGTTCTCATTACAAAACTGATCTGAATTACTGGTAGTTAAACTTTTAGAACGCATAATCTTAAACAAATAGGATAAATTATAAACCAAAATATGTTTAATAAAAATACTATTCTGAAAAGCAATGTGTAAGAAGCAAACCCAAGTTAGAATGAGGGCAGTATCTGAATGCCTTCGAACCTATAAAATTTCGTTCTTGATGAAGGAAAGCAATTTTGGCATATGCTATTGCGATCGTTCATGTCGCAATGGTCCCAGAATTTTACCTCTACCGTGCCAATATCCCCCTCTGTTCTGGGTTTTTCCGTACACGGATATTTCGCACTTATGATCAACTTTAGGAGCTTACCTATTCACAAAAAAAATCTGTAAATAATTATTATTCGTGTTAATTTTTTAATCAGATAATGTGCGTCGGATGAAAAAAATATAAAGGAACTAATACTGGGTAAAACAACCAAAAGGATCATTATTTGTAGTAGTGGGGAGAAACCAAACCAGTATTTTGTACAAAGGTTGATGGAAACTAGAAAACGTTTTGAGTTACTGGAAAATAGGTCAAGTATTGTTGTTCACTCGCTCCAAATACAAAATGTGGTAGTGTCACCAGCACTTGAGATGAAAACATGATACGCCATCTGTAAGATGCACAGCCTTGCCTTGTTGACCCATTAAGATGACAGATAGCGCTCGTGGCATGCTTCCTACAAGCTACAACAAGCCACACATGTAGGGGTTATATTTAATGCATTTCCCAATAAGTAACTTGATCACTTGAAATCAAGCTGCTCTCACTCATAGAGATGTCTCATAGGATGAGAGCAACGGCAACGGCAATGTAACAAGCACAAAATCGAATTGGTTTTAGCAAGCTAAAAAGCAGAAACTACTGCTTGCTTGACACTCCACTCTACTGAAGTAACTTTATCCTTACATGGACAAATATTTTTAATTATTAAATAAAGCAGCAGCAATTTGCATTTTATATTTTCAAGTGTGTTGCATAATTTGAAACTGAAAGCTAAAACGGAAATTTTGTCACCGATATAGCACACACGAGTTGATCAAGTGACGTGATACCTCAGGCTAGGTCAGGCTCAGGCTGTTAAAAACCACCAATGCATACATGTATTGGTCACCTGAAAGTGTTGTCCACTTTAATACCACCTTCGACCAGTGTGTAAGGAGATCCCGAGGCATTGAGGGTCCCTCACTGTGGGTTTTGGGTTTCTATGGGTTCAAATCACTACACAAGTGTTCTCAAAGCACTCAGGGTTTATTCACGTGAAGTCAATGCAGCTTACATCAAGTCTCTAGCCCTTCAGCCACTTTACTGATGGGGTTTAACATGGACGACATAACTACAGAAGTCAAGTCGGCCGACATCATGCACACAAGAAACTCAAAACTGGCCTGGATGCTTGGTAGGAAGAGCTACTTAAGAAGTACAGAAGTTATGGGGGACAATCATCATTACCACAGTTGCATTTTTTTTATGGGACTCAGCGTCAGCTTGAACTCTTCTTTTGAATCTCTATTCTCCACATCTGAGGAAAATGTTAACCCAACAGACTCCCATTCTGTAGACATTTCTCTTTTATACCCTATACAAACCAGATTTACTCTAATCTGTTAGCACTTTCATTCCAAGCAATTCTATTCTCTACCTAATTAAAACCAATCAGACTCCAATCAGCACTTTCCAATACCAGCTTCAATCGAAACTGACTCCATTCTATCAACACCCCTATAATACCTCCTTTTGTCGGCAGTTCTCTTCTAATATTTACTTCGAATATTTCGAGCCAAACTCTATTTCTGTCAACACTTCCCTTCTAATACTTACTTTGATCCAAACAAACTATACTCTTTGGGACTTCCATTCCAATACCTGCTTCGATTTAAACAAAATATTTTGTCAGCCCTTTACTAATATTACCTGATTTTAACTACACAAGACTTCAGTTGGTCAGCACTTGTCTTTTTATGCGTACGGAGTCAAACTGACTCCATTCTGTCAGTACTTCTTTTCTCATACCTGCTACAGGAAAAACTGACTCCAATCAAGCACCATTTCTCTTCTCACACCTGCTTCAAGCAGTGGCGGTACAAGTACGCTTCGGGCCCGTGTTTAGCTGAACACCCTGATGGTCCGCCCCTGGCTTCAAACTAAAGTGACTCTATTCTGTCAGGCAATTCTCATATTACACTTGCTTCAACCTCAACTAACTTCATTCCGTCACCACTTCTGTTCTATCACCTGCTTCGAGCTGACAGACTGAAATTTGTCAGAAATTCCCTTCTAGTATCAACCTAATCAAATGAATCAAAATCTAACCAATCAAACCAAAAGTCTGGTTGGACTCCAATTTGTCAGCACTTCCTTTCACTTCAAGCTCAACTAACACCCTTCGGTCAGCACTTCACTTCTAATACCGGCTTCAAGCCAAAATGATTCCATTTTGTCAACATTTGAAATAAGAAATATGAATGGCAGCTTTAATGGCAGCTGACTCCATTCTGTCAGCACTTCTACTTTAATGCCTGCTTCATTCAAACTGCCTCCAATTAGCCAGCCCTTCTCGTCTTATACCTGCTTCAATCTGCCTGTGCTTAAAGTGGCACTATCACCGATTGAGAGCAGACGAAATCTGACAACATCTAGCGCTATGTAGTACCATCTAGCACAACGGCATTTCTTTTAATGAAACAAACAAGCCACGACATCCTTAATTATTGAGTGAAAATTTTGTTCGTGTTCGTGCACCTAGGAACAAGCTACAAAGGTTAACAATATCACTGCCGCTAGATGGCACCATGGTATTTTCGTTCGCATTTCAATCGGTGATAGTGCCACTTTAATTTCGAATAGCTGCTTCGATCCAAACTGACTTCATTGGTTAGATCTTCCTTTTAATGTTGTACTTGATCCAAACAAACTCTAATCTGCCAGCACTTCTCTTCAAATACCCAATTCACAATCAACTATCAGCACTTCTAAATCAACTTCTCAAATAGCCTTTACTATGCTGACCGATGATCCTGGACTCCTTTAAGTCCCCAGCAATCTTGGAACTTCCTAATTCACCTTCGTAATTCACTGACCAACAACTGCAACCCTCAAGTGACTTTCTGGCTAAGTTGATACGCTACTTGCTCTCATTTATAGCGCTGTTTATAACGGTGGTTGGTGCCTAATCTGCGCAATGTCTAAATAAATGTAATCCATCAAAACATACCAATAACTGAACTGTACAAAGAGTTAAGTGTAAATTACTGTGGCACCCTTTTCTAGCAGATCAAATCGATGAAAATAAATTCAGCATTTAGTAAAGCCAAAGAAAAACTAATGTTTACTTTAGAAATTCAGTCTACTATTTTCAAAATGATGCAACCACAGTTATATTTTTTTTTTTCAATTCACACCTACACTTAAATTTTCTTGCTAGGTTTCTTTCTGCAATTTCTTGATACTATTTCACTGAAATGACGACGTAGAGGCCATGCTAACCACATTTAAGAACACAGAACATATGTAATAGCAGAGTTCACAACTACAAAATACTTTTGACCGTATTTTAAGCATGTATGAGTTGCCATTTTAAGAAATACTGGTGTAAGTATCCCAATGGGCTTTCTAGGTGGACGGGGCTACATTTTCCATTGTAATACGGCTGCAAATTAGCACTCAAGGAGACTTAACACATGCGACAAAAGACAGACTGGTGAGAACGTTCAACTAATAATTGTGTTACTTTGGCCTAAATGAAATAGTTTATTAAATAATAATAATAAATAAAAAACCTAAAGAATCAAAATCACTATCATGCCACACTCATCAAGTTGATGTCGGCTAGGGTGCATGGCTGAAATGCTTTTAAGTGGCCTAATTCAATTGTCAAGCAGATTTCTACGATACGGATACAGCCTTCCTATGTGGCCTTCCTGGGCCTTATTTAAATTTACATTCTGCCTCATTGGGAGTACTGGGGGCTTTGAGACCAAGCAAAAGCTGAAACATCTTTGGGAACCTCTTTGTACTGAAAACAGTTTATACCGTAAATCGCGTATTAAACGCCCATGGGCTTATGCAGTTAATTTGGCTAAAATCGGGGGTGGGCGTTAAAAAGATCATCCGCAAATTTGTAAACAAAATAATGGCTCCGAGTCTTGTTCGTTATCGGAATCAACTAGACAAATCTGCCCACCATGGTAAAACTGACTCTCTTTCTCACGTTTTTAACATCTACACGAGTTTACATTAAACCTCCACAGTGTTTTAAGTAAACCTAGCTAAAGACACTACATCGTTCTCCAGTTTCATATAGGCCTAATTTGAAGCACTTTATCTATGGAACAATCACCACAGCCAAGAGAATTTTTTTTTTAATAGCTCCTTGTATCATTAGCAGTCGCAAGTGTTTGGGATGCAGTTTACACCAGTTTAATTAAATTCAAACAGGTTTAAATGCAATAAATTCGAATTGCAGTAGTCTCTGCAGCTCACTAACAAAGCAAACGATTGCACTCAGTGGTTATCTGGAAGGTGCACAATTGCCAGTAAAACTGCATGAGTCTTGTGGTACAACAAAGTAAGGTTTAAACATTATTATTGCGTTATTATTAAGTAATAAAGTTTGTATCACAGGAAGTTTATTTAGCTTTCACGATTTTGCAAAATAAAAATTCTAATGTACACTTTTTAAAATTATAATTATCAATTAGCCTACTTTTACCGGAAACCAGTCAGCTCGTGCACCCTGCCGATATCCAAGGTGGTATCCCATGATAACTGCTGGTGAGCAGTTCAGCAGTAAATTAACAAATTAATTTTGAGCATATCTAATTTGAATAATTTTATATCATGAATTTAATTTGTTCCCATTTAATAACCCATAATGTTGATATTTATTTTAAACTTGAGCTGAGGGATACAATATGACTAAGCCATTATTTACTGCTGAGCTATGATTGATGACCTTGTGTTCAGAGATCCATTCTGATCCACTCAGCTGAATATCGTTTGTAATCCAGTCCTGTTTTTGTAACGTAACTTTTAAGTTTGAAATTAGAAAACGACTGAATTCAAGGAAAATAATGTTGAAGAGAAAAAATAAACCTTTTGGGCCACGTGTCATGTAACAGACTGACAATAACGTCATCCATTTTATTTTCCTAATGTCAAGTTACTGTTAAAGGTACTCAAGGATCATTTAGGACACAGTTACTGCCTAGTCACTGTTAAAGGTACTCAAGGATCGTTTAGGACACAGTTATTGCCTAGTCACTGGTATACTCCTAATTATTGTCAAAAGCACTACTGTAATTAAAAAAAAAAAAAATGTAGCTTTATCACTTACTTCTTTTTAACGCAGTACCAAAAGTGTTCCAGTTACTCCAAACTAGCAAATTTTCGAATGCTTATACTGGGATTCTTCCTCAGGCTTGGGCAATGAGACGCACACGCACCAACTGTCCTACTTCCCCACCGAACGCGATGATTCCAATTCTCGGCCCGGCCCCCCTTCATCGACGTATCAACTTTCCAGGTTGCTGCTGTCAAGCTCCGCAAGTGTCGCTGTTGTGACAGGGAGAAAATTCTTCCACCTCGTCTCCAATTTTTCACACAGTTTGGGGGGTCACAATTTTATTAATCTGCTTAAATGCAGGGTCTTGGACATTCGTAAGTACCACTGTTTTGTGTTGGCAGTGTTGGATAGCAATTGCCTCCAAGGCACGGAGGTGTGCCTCTTTGTACGAGTTGGATTTAAGCATCACTCTCGTTCCTTCCCAGTCAATCTCGTGCCTCGTTCTCAGTCTGTGGATGGCAACTGCGCTTCTTTTGTCTCTCTTAGAGGTGGCTTTCGCGTGCTCATTGACCCTTATGCTAACTTTCCTCTTCGTTTCGCCGACATAACCAAGAGGGCAGTCACTACACGGAATCCAATAGACTGCCCCAGATGTGGTGGGCAGCTATCCCTTATCGTAGATCTGTTTTTCTTCTTCACCATCACTCTCGTCAACATTCTCATCTTCACTCTTCTCACTTTCCTCCTCTTTTTCTCTGTCTACCCTTTCTACTTCTCTCGTATTCTTAGTCTTACTCCTAGTCTGGTAATGGTGTTCTACTTGCATTGCGGTTATAGCTAGTCTCTCGTCCTATTCTGGTTCATGCTGTTCTGGTTCATGCTGTTCTGGCTCTGGTGTCCTATTTTCGGGTCGTCTTTCATCTAGGATTTTCTTGCCGAGAAGCTTCCGAATATTCTGGGGACTGCGGAATACACACTGTATGCCTATTTTACCGAGCCCTCTTAACCCGCTCACTACTTCCAGGCATGTAGGTCACAACCTCCATGGGGCTATCTCCCGCGTTTTTCTTTTTAACCTTCTTTCTGAGGGGGTCCTTCCAAGCTTTTGCTCTTTTTATTGCTTCATTGATAGCCCGAGCGGGGTATCCCGTCGCCAAGTATTTCTCTTTCGCTTTCTTGAACCAGCTTTCACCCTCTTTTACCTCAATGATCCTGCTCCTAATTCTCATCATCTCATCTCGCCTTTCATTACAGCTAGGAGTTGGGATTTCGGGTGTCCCGAGAAGAATGCTATTCCTCTTTCGGTCTGTGTAGCTTTTTTGTACGGTTTCCACTTCAGTTTTCCATCCACTCCTCTTTGAATCATGGTGTCCAAGAAGGGGAGACTTCCTTCCTGCTCATCCTCGGAGGTGAAGCTCAAATCCGTAGACCAGCCGTTCAAGGTCCTTTCAGCTGAGTCCATTTCTTCGACCCTCCCAGCTGTGAATGAATCATCAATATACCTAACCCACAGCTTGAGCGATGGGTGGTGATGGAGTACGTGTTCATCTAAGCTCTGCAAAACAATCTCAGCGATCCTAGGGGACGACGAGTATCCCATTGGGGTACCTGTAATCTGCCAATATGTAACACCTCGAAACTCTACATAGATGTTTGCCAGAAGTAGTTTAAGCAGTCTCCTATCAAGCTCATATTCTTCTTTCTTCACTTTGTTAAGCTGTTAAGCGAATCAGAGGGGGAGAGGCTCAAAGCAAAACCGGGTTCAATACTACCGGGGGTTTTTGGCCAAGTAAAGATCCATAAGCAAGGGTTCCCCTTGCGTATGATCACCTCCGCTAAGGGAGGTCCGGCCCAACAGGTGGACTGGTTCCTAGCACCAGTTTTGCAGATTGTTTTGCAGAGCTTAGATGAACACGTACTCCATCACCACCCATCGCTCAAGCTGTGGGTTAGGTATATTGATGATTCATTCACAGCTGGGAGGGTCGAAGAAATGGACTCAGCTGAAAGGACCTTGAACGGCTGGTCTACGGATTTGAGCTTCACCTCCGAGGATGAGCAGGAAGGAAGTCTCCCCTTCTTGGACACCATGATTCAAAGAGGAGTGGATGGAAAACTGAAGTGGAAACCGTACGAAAAAGCTACACAGACCGAAAGAGGAATAGCGTTCATCTCGGGACACCCGAAATCCCAACTCCTAGCTGTAATGAAAGGCGAGATGAGATGATGAGAATTAGGAGCAGGATCATTGAGGTAAAAGAGGGTGAAAGCTGGTTCAAGAAAGCGAAAGAAAAATACTTGGCGATGGGATACCCCGCTCGGGCTATCAATGAAACAATAAAAAGAGCGAAAGCTTGGAAGGGCCCCCTCAGAAAGAAGGTTAAAGAGAAAAACATGGAAGATAGCCCCATGGATGTTGTGACCTACATGCCTGGAAGTAGTGAGCGGGTTAAGAGGGCTCTCGGTAAAATAGGAATACAGTGTGTATTCCGCAATCCCCAGAATATTCGGAAGCTTCTCGGCAAGAAAATCCTAGATGAAAGACGACCCGAAAATAGGACACCAGAGCCAGAACAGCACGAACCAGAACAGCATGAATCAGAACAGGACGAGAGACTAGCTATAACCGCAACGCATGTAGAACACCATTACCAGACCAGGAGTAAGACGAAGAATACGAGAGAAGTAGAAAGGGTAGACGGAGAAAAAGAGGAGGAAAGTGAGAAGAGTGAAGAAGAGAATGTTGACGAGAGTGATGGTGAAGAAGAAAAACAGATCTACGATGAGGGAAAGCTGCCCACCACATCTGGGGCAGTCTATTGGATTCCGTGTAGTGACTCCCCTCTTGGTTATGTCGGCGAAACGAAGAGGAAAGTTAGCATAAGGGTCAATGAGCACGCGAAAGTCACCTCTAAGAGAGACAAAAGAAGCGCAGTTGCCATCCACAGACTGAGAACGAGGCACGAGATTGACTGGGAAGGAACGAGAGTGATGCTTAAATCCAACTCCTACAAAGAGGCACACCTCTGTGCCTTGGACGCAATTGCTATCCAACACTGCCAAGACAAAACATTGGCACTTATGAATGTCCAAGACCCTGCATTTAAGCAGATTAATAAAATTGTGACCCCAAACTGTGTGAAAAACTGGAGACGAGGTGGAAGAATTTTCTCCCTGTTACAACAGCGACACTTGCGGAGCTTGACAGCAGCAACCTGGAAAGTTAATACATCGATGAAGGGGGGGGCGGGGAGAATTGGAATCATCGCGTTCGGTGGGGAAGTAGGACAGTTTGCGTGTGCGTCTCATTGCCCAAGCCTGAGGAAGAATCCCAGTATAAGCATTCGAAAATTTGCTAGTTTGGAGTAACTGGAACACTTTTGGTACTGCATTAAAAAGAAGTAAGTGATAATGAACGAAAACCGAAGTAAATCATCCGTTCCATCGGTATTTGAATTAAATATGTAGCTTATGTGAGAGAGGAATATGATGCTTTTAGTTAATTTTGTGACAGAAAAACCAAAGATTTAGGGGGTGGGCGTTAGCTCCATCGTTTCATGATTTTAACTTTATAGCATTTTAGGGGGGTGGGCTTTAGCTCCACCTGGGCGTTTAATACACGATTTACGGTACACACATGCTTTTCTGCAGCGCCGTCTTTGGGCTAATTCAACCAATTTGGGTCACAGGGTCCAGACGAGCATGTTTGTGGTCTGAACCATGATCACTCAAACTTAACTGACAATCACCACGGTGTCAGTTAAGGTTGAGCTATCATGGTTACGACGGAAAACTTGGTGGCAGCCATTTTGGCTCCGGTATCATTACTTTACGTGGCAAAAACTTGATGGATCCCTTTACCCTTGGATTTTGTATATCTTCCCTTTTGATTGGTTTCTGATTTAGCTTTGGTGAAAATATTGGTTGTGAGCTCCGTATGAAAATGGATCTGTAAATCATTTCTTGAACAGCCTATACGCTATTCTATACGCTATAGAATTTAAGAGAATTTTAACTTGGGCCAAATTAAAGGTCGCTAATTAATTATATTTCCAATATAGTGCCAGTCCCATTGCATTTGACTGTAAAACAAAAGCAGAAAGTGTTGTTGGGTTGTTGACGCCAACAATTAGACACCATTGAAAGCCAATAATCTAAACTTGATGAGCGAAGCGCTAGCAAGCTTCTAAATTTATGACTGAGGTCCAGTGTTAGCTTCCTTCCACTGTTTCTTCACCATCAAAATGAATGATTACTAGTTCGTGTCAGCGGTTTTCTGGCATTATTTACTGTTTTAATAAATACGGTACGAAAAAAGCTGCACAGCAATACAGATCATCAATCATTAATTGAAAATCTCTTGCAATGGCTGATAAAGTATGAAGAACCAGCTGAAATTGGTACTTAAAAGAGTATGAAGAGAAGAATGCAAACATACAATACTTCATTATAGCCTGTATACAAGCTAATAAATATCGACAATGACAGGGTTTAATTTTAAATAAACTGATAGCGTATAGAATATAGCATATTCCTAAGCTACGGAGAGGGCTACCAATAGAATCACTTACAAGATGAAATTACGCCCTGCCCAAGGGGTTGGGGCAAGGCAAACATGTACACATATCATTTGCCATTGAAAATGAAATAAGCGAGCAAAGGGAATTTCAGTGAGAAGTGTTTAACAACCTCAGTAAAAACACTGAGTAGCGCAGTGATGGCAAGTGGTGAAAATAGTTGAAAACACAAGTACTGGAACAGAACTAAAATACAGGTAACTTTGTTGCTCTGACCCACTAACAAATTATTTTGGGACACTAACAAATTATTTTGAAATAAATACGAATCAATCCTACATCGGTTTGGCTTTCCATCTCATAATTATTAATTTTTGGCCCCAATTCCTGAGCTTTACGTCATTGTGACGCAGATGTTCTGTTGGCTAGCCTTAAAAGTCAGTAACATTTTTTTGTAATTTAAGTTCCGCAGGAGGCTCCAGCAAATGATAAATGACCAAAGTTCTGCAGGAGGCTCAAATGGGCCCCACAATAGCTAAGGCTTGCTCTGTTTCTGTTGTTCCTCACCACACAAGATATTTGATAAGGTTCTTCTGAATTTGTAGTGTCAATCTGATTGCAAGCATTTAAAACAAAAAGGAAAGATAATATAAAAAAAAATTCTTACCTCATTGTCTCCTAGTCCACCACATGCAATGTTTGGATCAGCTGTTAAAATACAAAAGTACAAAAAAAAGTTATCTTGATGTGTGTTTAGACAACATCTAACAACTAAAGTATACTTACAAAGCTTTGGAATGTTACATCTTTGGGTGACAGTAAAGCAAGACACTCAAAAAAAAAAGTCACTGACAACTGCCAGCACAATGGCCATTTCGGAAATCTACATCTTTTTTTTTATTATGTAGCAGGCTTCACAGTCAATGCTGGAAGATTTACTTTGAGTTTAACAGCGTTTCTTTGCAATCCACCTGCCCCTTCCCTTACCCCCCACCCAACCCAACGCCTATTGCATGTGGTATAAGTTCCCCTTAGTGCTTTGCTTGCAGTTGCTCAGCAAAGTCAGAAGGTAATGGGAAGAAAAGCGAGAACTACCAAGGTGAGTAAACTAAAGAACCCCCTAATAATTGTTGGTCCTTCACACCACAATCCCAACATTTATTTTAAAACCATGTTACCATTTTTAGAAAGACGTTTACTAAAACAAGTGGAGTGGGCCTATACCAAAATTGCCCTGAAGTAACTAAACGCATACGATATCAGCAACAAAAAAAATATAAAACAAACAGTTTTCTATCTTTGTTTCATACATACTCCAACACTTGTTTCACCATTGTCTTGCCGTAATGTACTTCTCCTTTTTTACAACATTTCGTTGGAAACATATTCTTTATGTAGGCTGAGCCTATCCTATTCTCAAGAAAACACTGAGGGGAAGAAATAATTACTTTGAGTGCCACCTTTGTGTTACTGCCACAGAGAAGTTAGGGCAAACATCCACTGCATTTTTGGGTTTGATTTTGGAATTGGAGAGGACAAAATTATATTTCCACCAATAAAGAAAAAAAACTGCATTGCCATTCTCACTGCCGGCAGCATCTCTATGTGGCTATCCAATCAAAACAATGATTAAAAACACAAGGCTGTCACAAGAGTAGCTAACCATATTGGTACTTAGTTATTTGCGTTGGGCACAGAAAAATAAACATGGTGGGGCCATGAGAGCACTCCTACAGTTGACCACTTCACTGTACAAATAATAATTAGTATATTTTTGTTTTTAAGGCCTCAACTGCCAAGCTTTTTGTGCCGTAATGCTATGCGACTCGAGTTTTGTCAATTATTCTGGTACTATCATGTATTGCTTCATATGTTTAGCCTAAGCCCCTTGAAAGAGACTATTCTGGGGAGAGGGAGGGGTGGGGGGAGCATTGCATTGGTTTAGTACGGAGCCTCCATGGCCAAGCACCTATAAATACAAAGTGTCCTCGGCCAAGTTTCTGGCCAGAGAAACGACAGCTAGTGGATGGATGGATGAACTCCCTGCATGTCTTGGCCACAAGCTATTTTTTCTGTTAATCACCAAATCGATTTTTCTACACCAATAAGCAAAGAGACCTCTTTCATTAAAGTTTCAGTTGCTTAACATGCATCCACCTTTATTGGGCTGGAGACTACTGCGGTAGCGAAGTGACGTGGGAAACCTGTGTGTTGTGATTGGCATTCCAAAATGCTTTCCTTTTGAACAACTTTGGAAAAACGTAACCAGGCTGGTGTCAAAACTTTTGAACAGGAAAAGAGAACGGAGAGGTTTCACGCATACAATGTCGACTCACTGCCATTGCAACTGATTTAACATTTCCGATTCAGAATCAAATTGGAAAAGGCGGTGAGAATTATCGGATAAGTATAACACAGTACGGGACCAGTACTGGTTCCATAACTGGCATACTGTCTAGCAGAACAGGTTCTAAAAATTTAATATCAATTTAATATCAAATGATCAATTGGTAAAAATTGTCCTATGGTGTCAACCATTCAGTAGAATGGAGCCCCAAACAAGCAGAAGTTTCTGCTCGAATAGCTCGGCTCACAGAGGTCTCACGGACTTGTGGTTGGGGTTAAAATGTGCGTAATTTCGCTTGCTGAAACCGTATTCGTTTCGCCCTTGTTCTAAATATTGTTTCTGAAATTTCTGGAAACCATCTAGGTCTGTGCACACTATGCCATTGATAATTCATTAATCTACAAAAGATGGAGTCCATGTCACAGACAATGATTATTTTGCACACCCTAGCTACAAAGTCTAAGGGCGCGTTTACGCAGCGACTCGCCTTTGCATTCTCGCAGCTAGAACTCAATCGCGATGGCAAAGGTGACATTGCCATGGTAACAATGCTAAATGGATTAGCTAAATCCAACATCTTTTCAGTAAATACTTGCAGTTTTATAATCCGTACCAATAATATAAAGAATTCCTCATGACGAAACAATTTTCCCAAACGCTTCTGAACTCACGTTATTTGCTGTTTTCGTTGCGAGGCGGCAGACATAAAACCGCCACCATGTTGGAATTTGAGGTGATTTCTAGCTTCTAGCTGCGAGAATGCAAAAGCGAGTGGTTGCGTAAACATGCCCTAATTATGGGAAGATTCACATACAATTTAACTTAATTAAGATTAATACAAGTCCCAATCAATATAAGTATAAGCACTCAAGAAACCACAGGCTCATTTTGGGAATTTGTCTGCTCAAAATGTTTTACAGGTTTCTTATGTAGAAATAGAAAACAGTAATTTTAGATTGAAGCTATTTATATTATTTTGATTGCATCTTACATATTTCTACTAGATGTCGCTAACATAGCTTTTTAGAACATGGCAATTTTCAAGCATTATGAAGGATCCACACCAACTATGAGGATTTTGTTGTTTTCTCAAGAGTCTGACCAAATACTGCAGTGGTAGTGATACTGTGTTAATGTTTATGGTACTTTCTAATTTCTGTTTAAATTCAATTTATTTGTGGTCAACATGTCAGGATTGTAATCACTTCACTCAATCCTGCCACTGACCTTCCCAGAATATATCTCAGCGGAAACTGGCACAAAACAAGGGAGGAGACAGCAACCGTCTGTATTACTGTGTGCTCTCATAATTGCAATAAACCCAAGTTTCAACATGATCGTGCTCATGTGAGTATCATTTTGATGGGGCATAGTCTATCCTTGCCCCTCGTCACAAATTGGCGCCGGCATAGTCTATGCTTGCCCCTCGTCACAAACAAAGCAGTCACAGCTGGCATTGGGGAGGGAAACACATAGGAAAAATAAGGAAAAGTAAGAAATTTTTTCGTAGAAAGTGGCTAAAAGAAAAGAATTTTAACTAAATATTAAAATTTTTCAAAATAAAACTAACAATAAACAATACAACTTGAAGCTTAAAGGGACATATTTACCTGTGAGCAACACTTTTACCTCTGACTCTTTAGGTAACAAAATGTACTAGCGTGGATGAGTTATCGAGATTCCAACTCTATTTTCTTGAGTCACATTCCAAAGCAGACGACATCATTTACGCACCTCTCAAAACAGCGAGAAGGTTCCGTTGTGTATAGGCCGTACAGAAAGCCTTCTGCCACGACGAGAGGGATAGCCTACGAGTCCAGGCATCCGAGGAACCAGCTGCGAGCCATTGCTAGAAACGAGTTTGTTCGAGTAGCTAGGAACTCCATGACTGCCACCGAGGAAAAGACCTTCCTTGAACAAGTGAAAGGCAGATTCGTAGATCTAGGATATCCTCCAAGACTGCTAAACACGTTGATAAAAGAAGCCAAAACTGTGAAGAAGGTGGAGAGAGAAAGAAGGGTGAAAAAAGAAGATGTAGGGAAAGAAAGAAAAAGAAGAGAAGGAAGCGAACCAAGAAGAATAGGAGTGACATACGTGGGAGAGCAAAGCGAAAAGCTAGTGAAGTTGCTGAAACAACAGGGTTTTAATTCCTTTTTTCGAAACCCGGAAGGTATAAAAAGGAGGCTTATGAAAAAGAAAGGTAAAAACATACGCCAAGTGCACACTAGAATGGAAGTGAGAGAGAAGGAGGAAGAAGCCTTAAACAGAATAGAAAATGTAAGAGAAGGAGTGTATAGTATTCCTTGTGGTGGCTGTGACGCTGTATATATAGGTGAAACTAGAAAAGGTGTAAGAAACCGAGTGAGACAACATATGGCAGACACCAGAAAAGAGGATGAGGAAAACAGCGTGGCAGCCCACCACATGGCCACCAGACACAGCATTGATTGGGAGAAGACTACTACGCTGATTAAGTCAAACTCTGTTAGCGAAAAACATTTGAGGTGCCTCGAATCGCTTGCCAGTGTTAGGCACGAAATTGACGGGAGAGAGCTGATGAACCTCCAACCACCTTCGACACCAGCAATCCAGCATTTGGTGAGGAAAGATCTGGCAGAGCGGCTGCGAGCACGATGGAGTAGCAAGAAAGACGTTTAGATGCGGGCCTTCTATTTCTTGGAGGCTACGCACGCACGTGCTTCGTTCAAATCAGCGTCGGACAGTACAGTGTGATGTAACTAGTATTATTATTTCTTTGTCATCTGAAGAAGACAGCAGGAGATATATTTTTTTAAATTTTTTCAAAGCTGTCGAAAATTTGTGAAAATTGTAAAATGGTTTTCGCTGTTTTGAGAGGTACGTAAATGATGTCGTCTGCTTTGGAATGTGATTCGATTGACTCTCAATGTAATCGCAGCCATTATGCTATATTTCGAGTATTTTCTTGAGGTAAACTTTGCCATTTTAAGTTGTTATTAAATTATGCCATCAATCTTTTCTCTCTTTTTTTTTTATAAGCAGGTAATGTTTCAACTAGAAGAAACATTACTTGAAAAATAAAGTAGGTTGCACAAAGTCCAAAAATGTAAAAAAAAGAGTAGAAAAATGTGAAATAAAAAATAAAAAGTAGGTACCGTACAATCCCTACAATTCTTTAACAACTTCCAACCTTAGGCGCACATTGTTAGCCTGGTTTAACCCACCTGACATATTTGCAGTCCTCTGCCCTGTGTCTGGATAACAATATTTTAGTTTATGTGTTTTAGTTGTGTGTATATATTTGTTTTTTTTTTCTGTGCTTCTGTTGCAAAGACTGCTACTGATCCAGGAGCTCTCTTTTTCCTAGCCGATATGTTTTGCATTTGAAATCCTCTTAGAAGACAACGTTACTTAAGTTTGTGTTTTGAGAACTGACTGTCTCATGAGGTATGTTACTTTCTACAAATGGATGAGGAAGACATATTCTTATCAAGTGTTCATTATGCAGAAATACAAGTAAGTTTTGGACTAAACTTTCACGGTACTTCTTCTTACTCCTTTACTTAAGCAAGTTTGGCAAACAATTACGCAGGGTGCAGATCTTGGCCTCAGACGACATATAATTCCCACGAAGTTGGTAGAGGAGGTTGTAGGGATGAAAGCAAGCTCTACTAACCCAACAGCTTCAACAAAAGTTGGAACTGTAGAACCCCTGCATTTCAAAAACGCAAAATAAAAGTCAGGAAACACGAAATTAAAAAAAATCGGCAAGCACTATACAGCCCTTGCACTTCTTTTCCAACTTCCAGCCATAGGCATAAATTGCCTGACAACTTTTCCAACTAGCAAATTTTTTTTAAGATAGAGAAATAATTCGTGGAAATAAGCACACCGTGCCATTGTGACTGGGAAGCAAAAAAAAAACATGATTGGAACTATTCCCTTAAATAAAGCTACAAGTGGCAAATAAACTCCCATCTCATCATATAGCAGTACGGAACACAGTCCCCTTACCGGTTTGCATTCGTGTTTTCTTTTCACCGTGTGTAGTCTGAAGGAAACTGATGATTGCATGCATACATTGCTGTTCCCATTTAAGTGCTTGTAGTTGAACGAAAATTTTGCACGGTCTGCTTACTGATTTTATTCCAGTTTGAAAACTTACGAAATCTTCCAAATTAATTCACGCTTGAACCAAACTTCCATCACTGTTAAGGAGGATGTTGCTGGTACAAATTCAGTAGCCCGTATAGAATCGCTGGAATGTAGTTGTACAGAACCAATAATATAGCCTACTGCTTTCAACTTGAAGGAGCGGATGTATTTTAAGCAATGTTTAGACATGCTTTCAATTGCATGGACGCAACAACCTAATGCACTTTATAATTACACTTTTCGAATCCTTTTGTGTAATAGTCCTACAAAACACTGTCCCAATGATTGATGGCCCACTAATTACATATAATTGTGTAAATAAGTACCTCCAGCTTGTAATAAAATGCGAGTGCATTCAGGGCTTTCATTGGTCACGGAGGCGTGGAGTGCAGAACGGCCCAAAACATCCTTGCAGTTGATGTGGCTGAGAAGATCTCCATTCAGCAAATCTTCTAGCAGCTCCGAGTTGTCCCATAAAGCCGCTTGATGCAGAAGGCGGCCCTGAAAGTCCTCGTCATCCTCATCATCGGCGATAGCCCAACCGGACTTCACGGGACTGATTAGAGTCACGGAAGGATCCCAGCCGTTGCTCATTGCAGCAACATTAGATCACCTAAAAAATAATACATAAAATAAAATTAACTAAAAATATGTAAATCTAATTAATCTTATTTAAAAAAAATCGGGAGCAATTTCAGATTTTAGTTGATTTTCAACATTCAGGAGGAATGTTGAATAAATAAGTTGTGAACAACCAAACAAAAAAATGGTGTTGATTATTGACAGAGACATGGCAGACAAAATTCGTTCGTTTCCCCCACCTTAATTTGTCTGTTGGTATCATACTGAATTGGTTGATATGCTTTGCTACTCTCCTTAACCTTTCAGAATGCAAAATACTGCCTTGAGCTGCTATTATACTGGGAGAAAAACCCAATACCTTAAATCCTCGAATACCATTTCTGAATCCATAATAGAACATTATATGCAAAAGAATGCGTTCCTTCGTTTCTGCCTTGCATTGTTGAACTACTACATGCACATTATCAATCATTACTGACGTCGTTTAATTCTTTATTGTCGTGCTGAGATGTGGGCATCAGTAGATAAATAAGTCATCGCCTGCTTCCCTCATACAAACCAACAACGGCTTGGGACTGCGGCCCTCCACATTGTTAGTTCTCAGTGCTGAGAAGCAGGCAATAATGCTGCTTATTGTGCATATCTGCAGGCCAACTAACTATGGAATGATTGTACACACTCAAGAAGATCTTTTGTTGAATCCAGACAATTATGGAGAGACATTCCCAATAATTCTAGGATTAAGGTCAGGCTCTCTAAACTGAAGTAAAGGAAGACATAACAATAACCAAACAATTATGAATCATTTCATAACACACTTTCAAAATTATTAATGAAAAACACTTGTACTAAAACTTCTAGTAATAATAGTAAACTTAGGCCTCCCAAAGATGTGGTAAAATTACTAAATCGGAAGAAAAAACTTTGGAGAAGGAAAAAAAATAATAATAGAGATAAGTCAATTTACGCAAAATATAAATATTGTAGTAACTTACTATCAAATACTATTAAGGCCCATGAAATTAAACAAGAGCATAAAATTATTTCTGAGGGCACTCCAGCAGCCTTATTTAAACATATGAAAAGGAAAACGGGTCACAGAAAGCATCTTCCTCCATTTCATCATAATGATAGATTAATAACTGATGACCATGATAAAGCAGAGACCTTAAACTCCCTCTTTGTAAAACATTTTACCACAAGTGATAAAATAATAGATATTGAGGTTCACTTCACAGAATCTTCTATCAATTTTAAACCCTTTGAATCAAACTCCATCACTCGGGCTGTATTGAGTTCATCCTTGGGAGCTACAAAGATAGTAAAGCAGTGGACCCAGATGGGTTTTCATCATCTTTTTACAAAAGATATGTGAAAGAATTTTGTTTACCCCTATCTATAATCCTAAATAAATCACTACTATCTGCCAAACTTCCAAAACATTGGAAGCAAGCACGTGTGATCCCTATATTCAAAAAGGGTAATGGGGCAGACCCACTAAATTATAGACCTATATCATTAACGTGCGTACCATGTAGGATTATTGAACGAATTATAAAAAAGCGGATAATGGACTTTCTTACATCTTTTGGGCTGTTATCGAATGATCAATTTGGTTTCTTACTGCGGAGATCTACTGTTCTACAATTACTCTGTTGTCTTGACGATTGAACAAAATCTATGGAATTTGGAAAATCGACGGATGTTATATTAATTGACTTTGCCAAGGCATTTGATTCTGTACCACTTCAAAAATTAAGTTCTAAAATAGCAGCCTACGGTATTGGTGGCCATACCCTTAAATGGATAAATAACTTTCTTTCGAATAGAACACAACAAGTGTGTGTAGGAGCATCAATTTCTAGTGAAAGTATGGTTACTAGTGGTGTCCCACAGGGATCGGTGTTGGGCCCACTACTGTACCTTATCTAATAATGATTTAAAAACTAAAAATTCAACCATTATGACCCCTAAGTTCGCTGATGATGTGAAATTCTATAATACCGTAAAAGATAAGGAGGATCATGCAGCATTGTCCTCATCCTTATTGGATCTAGAACTTTGATCTCAAAAAATGGGAATTATCCCTATCAGGCCCCAAATGTAAAGCCTTCCACATTGGACCAAAAAATATGGAGATGCAATATATACTTGAGGGTACAGTGCTTGACCATGTCACCGAAGTCAAAGACTTAGGGGTGTGGTTTACAAGCAATCTTAAGAGCGAAATTCACTGCAGTAACATTGTCAAGACTGCTCGGCAGAGAATGGCAATAATTAAAAGATGTTTTACTTCTGGTGATATAAAAACCTCGTGCTGGGCCTTCATTGTATTTGTTAGGCCTATACTCGATTACGGAAGTCCAGTCTGGTCTCCACATTTAATAAAGAATATAAGCCATATTGAGTCTGTTCAGAGAAATTTTACGAAGTATTTGCCAGGTATGAAACGTAAAACTTACACAGAACGTTTGAAAATTTTAAATATTGATTCACTGGAAGTGAGGAGACTGGACCTGAGCCTGACCTTTTCAATTCTACATGGATTGACCGACTTGGGGAGCAACCATTTCTTTTCATTAAAGGAAGGAAATCGGACAAGGGGTCATATCCTTAAATTAATAGTAAAGACTAGCAGGAGGGATTGTCGTAGGTTTTTCTTTTCTAATCGTGTAGTAGGTCCCTGGAATGCTCTTCCTGCTGAAGTTGTCACAGCACCAACGCTTGCTACCTTTAAAAAGAGGCTAAATAATGTTGATTTGACCAGATATATTAATTTTTGTAGTTTTTAAGACAATGGTATTTACCTGCTATTTTTTATTGTAAATAAGTGTACTTTTATTAATTTTAATTTAGGCAGGATATAAGTGGGTAAACATATCCCTTCCCTGTACTTTTGTGCTGAGATCGCAAATATATTGACTCAGTGCTGACCACATTTGCTGTGGGATATTTCGTAGTATAATTTTTTTTTAGGATTAACAATTGGTCTTGGCCAAGCTTTGCTATACTTTATTTATTGTTATATCAGAATTACTGACAATGACTCCCGGCGTTTCCCCTCACTTGTTCCTCACGTTTGGCGATGCCATCGGGGACCATTGTGTCCCTGGTAGGTCTAACCTTGGTGGTAAGGCATTCGTGAACCCAACCAAATTCCATCAATCCTTCCTCTGCTGCCACGCCATTTGTCTTCATTTTAAACTTTTAAACTTTTATAATGTAGGACTTTTAGTTTTAATTTCGGATGGCTGTCACCGATCGACAGGTCCTTGCCATTCCGGTTGCATTTGCAACAAATTTATTTATTTATTTATTTATTTATCAGGAGAATTAGTAGGAAAGTTGACATTCTGAAGCGTAACAAAGTAAAAAAAGGGGACAACAATGGTCCAAAAATTGTTTTGAACTTTGCCTAACTGCAATTATTGTCATATGAGAACATGGTGACATTGGTGGTTCGGTCCAGAAATTTCGAGTAGAATTTCGTGACCACAAATAAGAAAATGTAATTCAGCAAACCTTCATTCCCTGCACCATCACTACCCAGTCATAAAACCACTCGATAGCATTTCACCCTGGTGTGGGCGTCAAATGGTTTAATGGAGAAAACATTTAAAGTAAACTTCAATGTTGCCATTAGAATCCATTTTAAAATCTTAAAAAATACATAAACAAGAAAACTCAAGAAAGTTTGTATACAGCTAGAAATTCCTCCACAACTAACAAGCATTCTAGAGAAATGAACTCCCAAATTAGGAATTGAAACAATACACATTGCCCAAGTGTGTGATGCCTGTCATCTTTTAGCCACACATGGGGGTCGGGGAAGGAAGGCACGTGTATCTAACAGGGGAAGGGAATTGTTATTAACTACTAGAGGATGGTCTTGCATGCACCGTTTGCAACCCTGGTACGGTTCGGTTGCTCATGTGTATGTCCACGTTTGACTGAATTAAGTTTCGTCCATCAAATTTTCACTTCGCTCACTCAGTCAGCAACCCCAGGCAAAACACAGCCCCGATTTCTTGTCCAGGCACTGATGTTTCATGGAAAATCAAATTTCGTCAATTCAATTTTTGCACACACTGGCCAACAAACAGTGATTTTCGTTCTCTTCACTCACTCAATCAACGACCCAGGGCACGACGTGCCGGTTTGGTTGCTCAGGTGTACATCGATGTTTCAACGAATTAATATTCTTCAAGCCAATTTTTGCGCACAGTGGCTAAGAAACGCTTTCACAGAATAAATTTCCTCAATCCAATTTTTGCGCAAACTGGCTAACAAACACTGATTTTCGTTCGCTTCGCTCACTCAATCAGCGCATGTCGTGACTGAAATCACTGGATGCACTATTTCCAAAAATTTCTACGCTCAAGCATCATTGAATGAAAAAATTGTTCGCTCACTAATAATGTTGTATTGCTTGCTGAAGTCCGTTTTACACACGGGTGGTGTTGGATGCTCCGTTTACAACACTGGTACTGTTTGGTTGCTCATGTGTGTGTCCGTGTTTGACCGAATTAAGTTTCGTCAATCAAATTTACACTTCGCTAACTCAATCAGCAACCCCAGGTGCGACGGAGCCCGGACCCCTGTTTCGAACTCGGTGTCCGGGCACAGACATTTAAATATTTCTATGGGAAGTAAATAAATACGCCTTTGTAGGACAAAATTGAAACCATTATTGTTTTGTTTTCACTTAGAGAGGTCTTATTGTTGCTGGCTACTCTGCAAGATAGCGATAACCCTCATGCTACGCAGTAATTGTTGCTGTCCACTTTGAAACAATTCAACTCAGCTCTGAAAGCCTGCATCTACGAAAAAATAAGCTATTCTATCGTTTCCAGCAGCCAATTTCGAGGCCAGTAGTCCTCGAAATTAAGAACGTAACTTCGTTTGATTTAAAACTTGTGCATTTAGCTGAACCATGGCTTCTTTCATTTTACCCATCAACAATCAACGGTTTAGAAGAAATTGTTAGGCACCTTAGCAAAGACATATCCCGTGCACGAGAGCGAAAACCGATTAAAACTATTGTTAGTTTCTTATTGTTCGGCCTTTTCTTTTGCTAAATTAGTCGCTGCCATCCAGAATTATTATATAGATGGATGGATGGATTTTATTCAATAGGTATTTACCCACATTTGCTACAGTTGTGATAGCTGCGTTTTTTTTTTATTTTGAAAAATGAATTTTAACACTGTAACTGCATCACGCGTATTGCATCACTGGTAGAGCCTGTGTCCGTTTAAAGTTCTGACTTAAATATTCATGGTTTTTATTTTGAAATTCTTCCTCTTGGCAGTGAAGAGTTTGTAATAACCAATTAAAGGGATATTGTTTTAAGAACTGGGAATAATGGTTGGTATCAACTGTTGTATTTTAATATATGTGGTGGACTAGTGTATTGTGGCTCAATGGTTTCGATTACATTAGCCTTTATTGTTTTTATATCTAGCTTGTAGGTGGACACTTTCTCGCCTACGTTATCTATACGTTCTATACATATATTATATATTTCCTTGCCGTGCCCGCCGAAGAAATTATCTGTATGCCTACGCAGACTCCGGGACATGGGACATTAATAAACACGTCTAACCAAACAACAGGTCGCAACATACTGTATACAGCCTCAAGGTAAAAGCACTAGACAATATTCCTCTAGAGGATCGAAATTATGTGCTGCCTACCTTTTTTCCGTCACTAGTAGGAAAACGTATGGTTGCTGTGTGGTTTATAAAATGTTACCCGGAATTCGAATGAAGGTGGGCTCAGAACCAATCTGAATTATTTATGATCACTGTGAACAGTCTGATACACTTGTAAATATCGTTCAACAACAAAAATTACTTTCACCAATACTATGTATAAACCCAGTCTCCCAATCGCCCAGTCGAATGTGAACTGTTTCATGATATTAAAGGAGATGAACAAATTTCGTGGGAGTTCGGCCTGGCACAGGAAATTATTCTTGGAGGCAATGTCTGTACATCCTCGTATTTGTGATAAGCTGTTGGATGAGATAAGGATTAATAAACAACGTGTATAATCAATGGTTAAAGTGCAATATAAAAATTTTTTACTGATTATCATTTGAAGGAGACGCAAGATGCCGACTGCCAGTTACAGGACACAAGCAGGAAAATATGTGAACTGAGTTATTTAAATCCGTGCCCGAGAATTGTCCTGAAAATTCGTAATCCAATCTAGTGAAGCAGAACTAGATAGGCCAGATATAGAGTCGTTAAGGTTAAAGGGAGTGGCTGGGTGGAGGGGGAATGAAATGTGTTGATCTGTTAACCAAATTCAAGTTAATAATACCGACCTAAAATCCTTGAAGTTTTAATGGGCTTGGAATAACTGGGACACCGTAGATAGGGTCAAATAAAATCGAATTGTCCAAAAGTAGAATGTTAGTGTAGAGTTCTTCAAACGACTTTGTCGAAGGTCTTGCATAGACACAATGAATGGGGGTAGAATGGGGCACCTGGTAATGTTTTATACGTTTAGTAATCAACTTAGATGGGTTTCCCCAGCATTCTGTCCGATACGTTGGTAACGAAAAAATTTTTCTCCTTGAAATTTACATTCATCTAACACCTTTCTACAATTCTTGCCTTATTTCTGGAGGGGAATATGAACCACAACCAAGCATCAGCTCAGTTGAATCTTAAGTAGTGACGACTAGCCACATCGCTAGTTTTGCTCGCTCCAGCAACGGCGCCTTGCTTTGTTCAAGAATTCTTATTGCCATGTATATAACCAAAACAAATATTCCACATGCAAACATAAAGCAAGTAACCTATTAAATTATGTTGCATTTATCGATACCAGACTTCTTGTTTTGTTTCTTAAATCGGTTTCCCTACACAAATACTGAGAATGGACAAAAATTAGGTGCAGATAAACATAAAGCCAACCGAGTACCTCAGGTCAGTTAATTGTTGCCCAGTATACCATAAATCACTATACATTTACATGGTCACTAGAAAGCACATTTTAGCAATGTGCTTTGAAAAATGCCATAAGTTCGTTGCTTGTTTCCAAGACGAGGTAATGTGCCATCGAAAAAGGAATGCGATTCATGCAGAACCCCCTTCTTCCTGTTTTCCCTTTGGAGAACAGTGGTTGTGCCCTACCACTTTAAACCTGCGTGTAGAAAGTCGGGTCATTAAAACAGCCCGAAACCCAAAATAGTGTAAGCGAGTCTTTGCTTGCCTAGTCGTGTACATACATTTTCAAAATTATTTCCCTAAAATATGAAAGCAGAAAGACAATTTACACAGATGCCGTTAGCATGTCTATCATTTTTCCTTGGCATGTACCAACCCAACCACTAATTGGGCTTTGAAGAACTAACGTGCGTGCGTAACGACTAGTTGCATCCATGTGCCAAACCACCTAACGAAATCACTTTCGAATCGTGGCGACAGATAGGAGAAAGGGCTACGAACGAAGGCTTACAAGACCAACGGAAGCAACAGAGGCACGATGTGTATCCCTGGAAGCAATTTCATGTGGTCGAAAACATAATGAATGTGTACACATAATTGAACTGTTGCACAATGCTTTGCTTGCCCTTCTTCGCTGCCACCTGCAGACAATGAACCATTCTTGCATGTGAGCCATACTACTTTGTAACAATACAAAAACAGCTGTAACACAGAAACACTACTTTACACCATCCAAATTTCGAAAAGTGCTTCGACTGTCTGCACATTATAACCCATAACCGCCTGAAAAAACTTGCAGACCCTTTTTTTTAGGGACTCCGGTAGGTTCTCGAATTCGAACCAGAATTCTCTTGGTTTGGAGCCGACGACGCTGACCACTGGGCTGTGACTGCCCGCTTTGCTCGGGGTCCCCGGGGACCACTCACAAAGCTCGCGCTGGGACTTAGTTTTTCGCTGTTATACGTGGAAGGCGTACGTTCGTATCTAGGCAGTTATGGGTTAACACTTCTCTCAACTCTTTAAGAATAAGATTATGGCAATGATATATGCAACAATGGCACCTTTGTCTAGAAAGCTTTATCTTCTAAATTCATTGCCCCCGCTACACAAATAAATATTAAATAATTCTCAGTCAATGACCACAACAGTATTATTACCTACTTCGACCTCGCATATTAACAAATCAGAAATCAAAATCAAACTCAGTTGATGTTTAAGGTAAGGTTTAACTGACCCAAAATCAAAACACCAAAGGAACACAAATAAGCTTCCCTGTAAACTTTAAGATAACACAATGTCCACGTGAAACCTTCCTTACGGCCGTTCTCAACCATTGCACCACCAAAATGATAAGAAAAATGAAAAGTGGTCGGATCACGGCCAAAATACGCATGTGCCAAGGGGACGATGCCAAACAAACACTGCAAATATTAGCTAATGTTACCATTGCTAGAGAGTTTAGGCTACTATTGTTAAGGGCCAATAGCATTCCATGTACACATAACCTACAATAATCCACCCGCACGAACAACAAAGCAACAACAATTAACAAAAATAACCACTAATAGTTTATAGTTAATAAAAATGGATACTTGCATCGTAAATGGTAAGTAGAGAAGGCAATGTGTGCTTACAAGAAGAAAACATCCCACAGAAAGGGGAAAACCTGTTACACCCATACTCGTCGGTGTAAACAGTATCATTTTAAGAGAGAGGTTGATCGAAACACAATAGGAAAATATTATTTTAAGACATTCATAAGATTGTTTTTTAAATACCGAACCTTGTGTCAAAGAATATGTTCATGCAAACACACACACACACACACACAAAACTAAGGCCATAAACTGAGCTTCATGAGAGGTACGTGACTGGAAATCAAACAAGCACGGCAATCTGGCCAGAGTCTTTGTCACTGAGCCAAGAGGATGCGAGATGGAATCATGTTACCAACTTGTACGTGTCCTGGCACTGAAGGGGTTACGCACTCCTCTAACACCTGGAACTAAACGGAGTGACTATTTTGCTCCGTACATACTGCACATAACATTTTAAAATCTTCTAAAAATGGACTTCCGACAATGCGAAATTTTTTAACATTGCATATTTACAATAATTAGTTACCGTATGCTTTTGTGGATTTCTGTGTTCCTGCAGAGTGCTTTACTGCCAAAATATTTGCTGTACGCCCATAAACTGTATGCCTGGTCACCATATCGCTTCGGGACATTGACCTCCTAGAATCAGTCTAATGTTGTTTCACATGTAGCCTATTGGGATTTTGGGACCTTTGCCCAGTGATCATCTGCGAGGGTGAATCTAGAACCACTTGAACTTCGGAGGCTAATATCAGACTTAATACTTACTTATAAGATTGTTCACGGTTTTTTTTCAGTTGACATACCTTTTTTTGAATTCAGTACTAACCATTCAACTCGTGGTCATCCGTTCAAGCCGCGAGTCAAGACATTGACACTCGATTGTAGACATTTTTTTTGCAATGATGATGTTAGCACCGCGGAACTCGCTTCCTGATGTTACAGTTTGTGCAGTCTCAATGAGAGCCTTTAAACTAGTCCTTGTCGAAGTCTCTGTTATACAGTTGTTGGTGCAAACAATACTAATTCTAAATTGTGCTGGAGCAGTATTAGATGGCTTATTGTCCCTCCGTATTCCACATCATCTTTTCATGATGGTTAAAGTGTTATTTATTAATTAATGTGCCAAACATGACAATTTTTCATAACAAGCAAGCGATACAGCCATAAATAACAAACTAAAAGAAAAGTGACAAACGTCTTACAAGAAACGCCCTACAAGTTTTCTTTATTTAAATAGATGCATAATTTGGGAAAGTGACAACTCTTGGAACTCTTTTAGGAGTATTTTCAAAATTAGTATTATATTGTCATAGCCATTATTGCAATCTTAATTTTGAAGAAGTGGTAATGTGGCCATCTATGCCTTAATGTACTTCTCTAAATACTCAGGAGCGATACATGACTTCATTTGTGTCTTCATATTCTTTACAGGTTAATAAATCTTAAAAGCTCAATGCCTATCCCGTGAAAATGTGTAGGGCCATGCTGTAATCTTGATGCACTGTTAATTTGCCACACATCTTTCCTCCAACCCACATGACAATTGATAATTGCACTGCTTCACCCATATAAGAAACATTGCACGTACCAGTCTTGCTATATCACTTAATTGCTAATGCAGTACTGAGACATAAAATATCCAGCTTTGTGAAAAAAAACTTGTAACTTTTGAACGTCTGTGGCACATCAGTTTCTACGTAAAAGGGATTTTCACCAATTAAAAAGCGTTCCATTCTACTATGGTGCCATATCTACCTCTCATTGCATCATTAAATCTTGCAACACAAAGAAACACACCAAGAAAAGCTTTCAAAGAAACAAACATAAGCTAAGCCCATGTTAAATTAATACCAGAAAATATGATATATCTTCTGGCAAGTGACAACAAGCCCTAGAGGTTAACAGGACAATGGATAAATATGGTAGATGGTGTATGATTTATCGCCTTTAAGAAACAGTCACCGTTAAGTACGTACCCAATGCTGCTGAAAAACTTGAACCAAACAAAAAAGGTTTGAGACAGACAGAAGGGGGCAATTTATTATACAGAAATTCCTCTAAATGGTGTAGGCTTAATACAGGGATGCATAAAATTCTTACTGGAGAAAATTTCCCAAGAAAATTTCCTACAAATTTTTCAAATTTCCACAGCCTAGGCAAGCCATATTTCAACAAATTTCCACAGTTCTCTGAAATTTCCCACGAACCTCGCTCAGACGGTATGGCATACCCTGCACCCCTGGTGTAATTTTAGCTGGAATTAACGTAAAGCCTACAGACGACTACAAAATAGTTAGCACCTTTAACCCCTTGGGGTTAAATACAATCGGAATTCAGTCTACTGACTAATCGCTTACAACTAACTCGTCAGTTTGGCACCATTATCCTTTGCCCACAGGAGCACGTCGTCTGTCGCCCGCGCGCAGCATGGATACAGGCTATACATGTAATGAATGGGGTGAAACCAACCGGAAGTCGTATAGTAGAATAATCCGTCTTTGTATATATAGTCACTATTGTAATCACTGAAACTTGCACTGAACATCTTTATTGTTAAAGACGGAAAGCCAATGGCTCAACAAGATTTAAATAAATACAGATGCAAACCTATTTACGTTGTCTTTTGGACTTATATGTCAGCCTGCCTGAGCGACGAATAGAACCCACGACCTTTGAAACCAAAGGCCAAGGTCGTACCGCTGGGCCATACTGACACGGCCTCTTTCTTTTTAACTTCTCTCACGTTTGAAGTCATTATTTGTACCACTACGTTGTCCAGTGATCTGAGAAGCTTTTTTAGTCTTTTGCTATTCTAGTCTAACTTCCGGTAAAGGCCAGGGCTTTTACCTCGATGCTAAAATGCTTCTCATATCGCTCTGTTCAACGTAGTAGCAGGGCCGCCCAGAGGTCTGATGGGACCGCTGGCACCCAAGTTTTCTGTTTGCCCCCTCCAAGGGCAACCTGAGGATCTCTTTTTTTTTTTTATTTTTCTTATTTGTTTTGGTACCATGGGGTCTTATGGGGCTCAACCCAACTGAACACTTTTTGCAGTTTTATTTTTTAGCCCGAGCTGGCCCCTTGAAGCAATCATGGGCTGGGCTGGGCTGGGCTGAGCTGTGCTGGGCCACTTTGAAGCACGGGTCAAGGGACAGAAGCCGCACTTGCTCCCCCATCTGTTCAGCCCTGCGTAGTGGTACAAATAATGAGTTTGAACGTGAGACAAGTTATCAATAAAGATGTTCAGCGCGAGTTCCAGTGATCATACTAGCACATAAGTGTACAATTTAATAACGCTCAATACAGGTACGGATTGTTCTACACTATCACTTTTGTCTGGTTTTGCCCCTTTCGTTATACATGTATAGCCTGTATCCATGCGTCACGCGAACGACGGACGACGAGCCCCTGTGCATTTGCCACAAAGCCCAATTGCGTGGTGTTAAAAAACTGGATTGCAACAGTCAGGTGAAGCAAGTGCATTAAAAACGTTTATTGTAAGTGCAAAGTTCAATTATATTGTAGTTAAAGATTGAAAGCGGTTTGTATTATTGGTCCTTTTAGTCACACCCAAGATGCAAAACAAAAATTGATCATGGTAGACTGTTCCGCATAAGCCCGATTCACATCATCCAAAAAAGTCTGATTTGTCATTAAAACTGTTTTCCTTAATCCCGTTTAATTACAATCCCACATCGCTGTCACAGATGCTGTTGAATCATTGCATCATTACGATCTATTCACTAAGTGCTGAAGTGGATTTTCTGAAAATTCTCCGCTTCATTTCCAAACAGATTTTTCAGTCGAAGTTCTTAGTTGTGTCTATAGAGTGGCCATGTTGGCCTGATGCACAGTGAAAAACATTGTCTGCTCCTACGTTGTAATTCGGTTATTACAATTTTCTTTATCGCATTCCAATCGGTACCGCACATATTGTACTGTTGTAGGTTTATACTTGTCACGAATCATTTTCTTTTCTCCTGGTTTACTTGTGTTACAGACAACCGAATGAATACCAGAGTACTAGAACCAGGAACTGCAAATTAGGAAATAACCACTTTTTAATACGTAGGGGATTATGGAAAACAGGAAGTTGTAGGCATGGGTTAAGCAAATCGGGTAAACTTAATACTTTGTAGCATTTTACATAAATTAACCCATAAAAGTGCAAAAGAAACTACGTGAAGTGGGAAGTATCTCAACTGACATGAGTTGTGAGCAACAATTATGTATTTACACATATATTTAAATTTTGACCCTAAGAATAAAAAGCTAGCAATGGATGGGGGAAAACCAGAGGATTAGAACTAGGAAACCTGTATCATTGCAAGGACACACAGAATAGCTCCGAAAATGTCTAGGCATTTTCACACTATCCTCTGGCTGGTTCAGCAGAAAATTTGCTGGGTACACTGTACAGTTAAGAACCGATCCATTCGGATTCTTTAAACAGCTAAGCTGTGCCCTGCCACTATGACCATGTCATATGAATTGGTCATAAAAGAGAACTGCCTTTGTTTAATACTTAGAACCGAACTGTTAATACAGGATACATAACGACTGCTTATTTACCCGTTCAACATTTTATCGATACTATTGTTTATAAATATCTCCAAGAATCAACGAACATTTATTTCGTTTATTGCCGAAGGCTCTCGCACCTGGAGGGTCCTAGATATCACTTGTATTTTTCATCTCGGAACTGAAAGAAGCGAGTGTCTTCCTCCTCTTATTTGTTTGTGACGTCTAGATCACCACTTGAAAGCTTGAACAGTATCTTGGCTGGAATAATGTTTACACAATGTGTAAGTTGATCAGGGTAAGAGTCCTAGCTGAGACAAATGTCTTTATTCTTTCCGAGTTCATTATTTGTCACTAACGGAGTCGCTCGCTTCGCTCGCTCATTCCGCGTCGTCTCGCTCC
>JAHWFP010000614.1:5240-15571 GCA_023313725.1 Lithobius niger | reverse complement strand
ATTTAATTTGCCGTTCGGTCGGTAGTTGGCATCGTATGTTCGCGCTGCTGGCCGTTGCGTTCCGGGCGCAGCTACTATCTCAGCGGGCCTTGGCTGCTACTTTTATAGTTTGCCGTTCCGTCGGTAGATGGCGGAGATGGCATCGTATGTACTGCTTTCTGCAGATGGATTTTGCTGCTGCGCTGCCGATGGCAGCGTACCGCATCTTGTGTAATTATATATAGAGATGTTCTCACAAGGTCAGTCGTAAATGCATGCTCTCGAAGACCATCGTCATATTATTTTGATGACATACCAACCAAGGACACTAGTGAAAGCATCTACGGTGAAATCAGAGATATGTTAGTTTCTGTTTCCACAATTATTTTGCTTGACTTTCTCTACAAAATGTGCTATCAAACCAATATTCAAACAAGTAATTGAGTCAAAGCAGAAATGTGTACCACGCTCAGCTTTCATCACATAATGCTCAAAGAACAGTGACGTCATTTCATTGCACGCGAATCGGAGATGGACGCAATGTGGAGGCTGCTGCTGAATCATTGAGCCAGCCAGACACACTGTACGAAAAGTGATGTTAAAGCCCAAAATACCAGGTAGAGCTAGTTGAATTTGGTTTCTATTGCCTTTATGAAAATATCCATTACCTGATTTTTAGCATTCTTCTTCTTTTGCTGTGCAATCTAGAGTTATTGGATCGTCCGGCGTTGCTACCCACTGTGCATGCGCAGCCTCCACTATATAGACGCAGACGAAGGTCATTTCTTCATTTTTCGTTCCTGTAAGTGCCCCAGTGGCAACACAAAGGGGAGGAGGGTGGGAGATAGGTAATGTATATTTTCATAAAGGCAATAGAAACCAAAATCAACCAGCTGTACCTGGTATTTTGGGCTTTCTATGTGCCATGTAAATATCCATTACTTGATTTTTAGCATTCCACAGATCTCGTCAAAGGCGGTGGGCGCCTCTTGGTGGAGGCCACCAGGGTAGTGTGCCGTTTCCCCAGAAAGACAAGTCTTTGCGAACGATCAGAGTTTCTGTAGGAAGATGGAGATCGTTTCGCTTAAGAGGTTTTAAAGTAATCACTTAGTGACCACGAAGGGACCGATGCCATACAAGCCATCCACTTGCGCCAACAGTAGTGAACACAGTTGGGTGTCTCCAGGACGCAACTTCCATAACGTCGGTAATGGAAATGTTACTGTGGTGGGCCCGAGAAGTTGAGATAGCCCGAATTTCTTGGGCGGTAACTCGAATCCCTTGGTCGGCGCAGTCTATGTCGAGAGCTTTGGAGGCGTCCAAGATGACAGTCTTGATCCAGGTGTTGACCATGTGTGTCAATGTTTCTCCAGTTGCCGATGGGAAAGGGAGATAGAGTTGAGAGCGACCGCGTTGTAGAGGCTTGGAGCGTTTTGAGTAACATCAAAGAGCACGAACCGGGCAGACATCCTTCTCAGGTTCGTATCCAACGATAGGAGCCAAGGACGGTATGCAGATAGGATTGGTACAGTCGCCAGGCTTCTGGGTCATGGCTCGGAAAGATGCTCGAGGCGTCAGGGTGACCGCAGAGCAGTCATTGCGGAAGAAACAGTAAGTGGCTGTTGCCGAGAGGGCTTTGTACCTCGCTGCATCGGAAACAGGCGGCCAGGGCTACTAGAAAAACCGTTTTTCGGGTAAGATGCCTGAGGCGACAAATAGACAGAGGTTCTTAGGGCATGGAAAGAAGAGACGTGAGAACTATAGACAAGTCCCAACCTGAAAAGAGGCGTCAAACCATCAGTAGCTCAAGTTCGAATGACTTGAGGAGAGCAGAGATGCGGAAGTCGTTCAAAAGTACAGAATATTCGGCCGCCCTAAAAACGATGTTCAGGGCGGACCAATAGACGAGGATAGTGGAACTTCACAAGCCTTCATTGAAGAGGTCTGTTAGGAAGCGTAGATGTTGTGATATAGTCGGAGAGACCGGATTGATCTGTTGCAGCATACACCAACGAAGCCATTGTCGCCAATGACTGTCATAGACTTTGTTGGTGGATGACCAGATTGCCTTAGAGGCAATATGAGAGGCCTGTTCCAAAGGAATACCTGTTGTTTCGAGTAATCTGATGATAGCAACCACGTGTGTAGCTGAAGCGTCCGGGGTTTGCGATGAACCACGGTCCCCCGATGTTGAGACAGTAGGTCCGGAATGTCCGGTAGGCATCACAGAGAGTCGATCAGGAGGCTGAGTAGGAGGAGAAACCAGGCGGCCGCAGTAGTGGCCCCAGCCAATTCCATATAGGGGGGGCAATGATTCCCCAACAGAGGGTCAAAGAAAACGAACATTTTTTTAATTTTTGTACTACTTTAGCAGGGGCCCGCCGAAACCAGTTGGGGGTGTGGGGGAACGCTGTAAGCTCCCCCAGCGGGGTCGGGGCAGAGCCCCGGAAGCTAAAGCATTTTACGCTATTTGAGGACCCATTTTGGGCTTTACGAGACACGTTTGCACCATATTGTTAAGCAAATGCCGGATGTTTTTCATAAACATTCTTTAGCATGAGAGGTCGTAAAAACCTAATTGTGACCAAAATTCTGGTTTTTTTTTTTTACACATTTTATTTACAAATTAAATTAACTGATGAATTAATTTTTTTTTTTTAATATTATTAAATTAACGTTAACTAACACTGAATAATTTAGGTTTGAAAAATATTTAACCATAGCAAGAACACACAGTTGGCCGTCATTCATGTTGTGCGTAGGGCTTTTAAAATCGGGCCTTCTCCTTTTAGAAATAACTGGTAAGACATTGGCATCCCAAACGTGTCACATAACTAAGATGCCTGTCCAATCATGGCGTTGACGGTCTAACGCAGCAAATCAATTTTCAGTTTAGCCACTTACTGTACACGATTTTCGCTCAGTTCGTTGTTATCACTAATTCAAATGACGAAAACCTAACTAGAATCCTTAACAACTTTTGTTTTGTACATATTTAGTTAACATGTTTAGTTCTGCATTAACTACGACAGCTGGAGGTGATGAGGACTACTGAAGCAAAACAGCAAACTCTATTTTGTGCGTTTCCTCCCCAAATTTTTCCGGCTGTACCCCGACGACAATCCCGGTTACTCCCCGACAAGGGGGCAAGGCTTCCCCGACGGGGGGGTGCCTATTGCCCCCCCCCCCCCCCGCCCCCCCTGTGGCGCCGCCACTGGGCGGCCGACAGCCAGTTGGGAGTGATCAGGATGACGTGTTGGGGAGTAGGCTGGGCTGAGTAAACAGGTAACCGAAGAGGTAGCCCCAATCCAACGTCAGGGCGTCCACTGCCCATATTCGATCATCGGGGACCAGCCTGACAAAGTGGGGAAGTCTGGCATTGAGCCTCGCGGCGTAGAGGTCGTAATACGGCCGCCCTCATAGTTGGAAGAGAAACGTGCAAATGGATATTTTGAGGGACCATTCGCCTACTGGAGGGGACCGTCGTGACAGTGAGTACGCAATCACGTTGCGACTGCCCAGAATGTGGAGCGGTAGTAAGGTTATCCTTTAAGCGAATGATGCACAGGACGAAGATGTCGGAGGTGACTTGGTGGAGAGAGCGGGACTTCGTTCCTCCGCCATTCGGAGCTAGGCGACTGCTGTAGTATGTCGATGCAACTTGTACTACCTTCCTCGTGACAAGGTGTTGGAAGTGTGTCAGATTGAAGAGGACCGCTTGCAATAGAACATTGATGTGGTCGGTGGTGTTTAGTGGCCAAATCCCGGATACCATACGGTCACCGATGTAAACGCCGCGTCCTTGAAGGGAGGCATCAGAGAACAAGTGGATGTCGGGCGGGGGGGCTCGTGAAGGGGCACCTTCCGGGTGAGGTACTGGACGCCCATTCATGCCAGTAAGGCATGAGAGGGGGAAGTTGTCCTGACGCGGTCACCGCCTGTCGTGGGTGGGCGACCGAGCATTCCATTCATCGATTCGAAAGTGGTGGAGAGGTCGTAGCATCCATCTGCCATATGGAACTAGTACAGCTACAGAGTATAGTGAACCAATGAGGGAGCTGAGTTGTGTTAGCATGTAAGTGGGCTACCGAAGAAAGTTCCGAATTTTTTTTGGAGTACAGACGATATCCTGTCTGGGGAGGGCATGACGACCGCCTGAGCAAGGTTGAAGGCCACACCTAGAAATACAAATTTGTAGAATGGGGTCAGACTTCACTTTGGGAAGTTGACTCTGAAACTTAGGCGATACAGGAGTCCTAGTGTGATGTCTCTGTTTGAGAGTAGCTGGAATCTGTCTTGATGAGGGAGGATCCAGTCGTCCAGGTAGGTAGCGGCACATACTTCGTGCTGATGACGGAAGGCAAGGACCGTCTTCAAAACCAACGTGAAAACTCTTGGTGCTGCATTGAGGTTGAACGGAAGGCAGGTGAACTCGTACACCGTTTCATTGTATATGAAACAGAAAAGGTGGCGAACCGAGGCGTGGAGCGGAATATGTAGGTAGGCGTCCGCAAAGTCTATGGAGACTGCCCAGTCGCCAAGAAGAAGCGAGTGTCGTATAGTTTCGACGGTCGCCATTTGAAAATGCAGATTTATGATAAACTAATTTAATGGTCGGAAGTTGAAAATAAAAAGGAAGACAGCCTGTCTTCTTGGGGCAAAGAAAAATACTGCTGTAGAATCCTGGCTGCTCCGGATGGGTGCAGCCCGTACAGCCCGTTTTTCTAAAAAAAAGCCGTGATTTCGGTGGTAAGGAATGCCGTTGTTGGTGTTGCTTCTGGCCAAGGAGGGAACCGGAGTGGAGGTGTCCGGTAAAATGAAGGAAGAAATCATTGGGAAATTATGAAGAGGACCGTTTGGTCGGTCGTGATCTTTTGCCAGGCCAGAAGGAAAAGCCGCAGACAGTTGCCTACTGGTACCGGCAAGGGGTAATTGTCAACGAGAGCACCTGGGCCGCTGGCGTGGTCCGGGGAGTTGTGGCGGCCGTGGTAGTCTGGTGTTGAGCTATGGCCGTAGGGGCGGCCGCGACCGAGTCCCTATCCCTTGTTCGGAAAGGACGACCAAGTACGGCGTGGTGGAGAAGCGGGGGAGGTTCTGAATGGGTAGAGGCATAACCCAGTCGTCCTTTGGTTCGGTGGAGAGCAGAGGTCCTACCGGCCGTTGTCGTCGAGTGCCTTTAGACTTGTATGGCTTTGGTTTCCGTGTGATGTCCAGGTGAGAAGCAAGCTTAGGAATGAGCCTCCGGAAGAGAGTGTCAGTCTCATGAATTGATTGATTCCGAAGGACATGTCTAGTGGGATCATGAAGGTTGGGGACGGTATTGAGCACTACGTCGCTAAGTAAGAGTGTCGAATTGAAGAGAGCCCGTGTCAGCCAGTTCATGGAGTGGAAGGTGGCAAAGCAGACTTTGCGAAACACCTGGCCGACCAGGGATGCTATGTCCTTGGTCTCGACCGGAGATGGATCCATTGGAAGTTATTCACACAGAGCTTTGGCGGCCGTGCTCAAAACGTCAGTGTGGGAGGCCGCTGGCAGACCAAGACGCAGGAGGCTGTCGCTGTCGCGTAGAACGTAAGAGGGGACCGGGAAGGTACAAGGAGGTACCAAAGTCCAATTTGACGTTCGCAGTGCGGAATTCTGACTGGGGGTAGGTGTCAAAGTTACGGGGATTGGTCGCCCCATCCCCGGACAGCCGAAAAAAGAAAGATTCGCGACCAGCAAGAGGCAATGATAGGTCTTTGTTGAGTTCCAACGGTGAGCCGTTGCCCAAAATTAGGCTACCCGTGCAAAGTTTAGTGGTGAGCAGAGTGGGGGATTGACCGAGGACTGTGTTTTGATGAGGAAGCTGGTCGCGGAGACCGAAGCCGAGTCCCGTAGAGAGTCCGCGGTTCTTGCAAGGCTCAGTCGCCTGTGACGACGCTTGTATAGGAAACAATCCGGTATGATGTCTTCGACGGCCGTTAGGAGGCTTAGCAGAGGAATCTCGGAAGTATCTGGATCATGTCTTGAAAGCACATAGAATGGTCGACTGGTGGAGGTAGACGGTCGCCATAGATCGAGTCAGAGGCGTCCGATTCCGGCAAAAACAACGGATGATGCGGTTGAGGAACCAGAGAACGGGAAGGTGGTTCCTGCTGACGAGAGGGACCGGCAACGTCGGCTGTGGACAGGCGAATTTTCTTAGTTGTTGAGGCTACACAATCGTCTGTAAAGCATCTGGGGTTACGGGTGACCGGAGACACCGGTCGTCCCTAACCCCAGCCGCTTTACGGATGACCGTAGCGCCGTTTCCATAAGTTCGTGAATTTTTATCGTTGAGAGCGGTTCGTTGCCGACGTCCACTAGTACTGAAAGGGAGGTAGTCGATCTGCAAGACGACCGTGCGGACAAGTCGATGGGAACATCGACCAGCAGGCCGGTCGCTTTCGTCTAGCACGATGGATCTTGACTTGTAGCTTAAGGGGAGAATACACTTCCTTGGCCCGAAAAAGTTCTTCTTGAAGGGACCGGACATCCAGGGTCGAGGTTAATTGACCACAAGGGATCAGAGAAGTGATAGTGGTGTTGATGGTCGGGCCAGAGGCGACCGGAGGATCAGATTGTGATGGTCCAATAATGGGGACCATTTGCGACTGGGAGGCCACTTGCGGCAACCGGGGCTGGAGGCGGCGAGCGCCGAAAATTCAGGCAATGGTGGGTCATCAGGGATGACGACCGCAGGAGAGGAGGAGGAGGACCCCATCCGTGGAAGAGGGTCCCGAGGAGTACCCTTGGCACGAGGCATAGGGCGACCGTGGAAAAACTGGTTCCAAACGAAGAGCGCACAGAGCACGACCTAGCAGATTTTAGTGTAGAGAAGGAAAGACGAAGAAATAACCCTTCGTCTGCGTTTATATAGCAGAGGCTGCACATGCGCAGTGGGTAGCGATGCCAGACGATCCAAGAACTTTAATCTCTAGATTGCACAGCAAAAGAAGGAGAATGCTAAAAATCATGTAATGGATATTTGCATGGCACATAGAAACTTGTTTTATACTATAGCGTCCTCAAAACGTCTAAATCTTACTAGTAATGGTGTGTAAGTTCTTCAAAGTTGATTTTTCACGCAGTTTGAATGTGTCTCGCAATCTCGAAAGTTACTTCGCAATCGAAACTTAAGCTCTAAACAAATACAACGCGTAGATTTCCTTTGCCGTTAGTGGAGCTGGTCACAAATTAGCATGGCGAGGTATTATGAATCCATGTTTTCAGAAAAGGCAGGACCCGGACCCAAGTCTCCCTAAGGAAATACCTAGTTTGATCCCAAACCGATAAACGGTTTGAATGAAATTGCCTGGAAAGACAAACAGACAGACTGTTTCAAAGAACCTCAGGATGACATCATTTGGTTATAAAGTTATGGTGAACAAGGTTGAATCTTGAAAAAAAAAAAAGACACCTTAAAGGTAAAATAAATACTTGTCATAAAACGCTTACCATTAGTTATTGGCCAGATATCGTTTATTTATTATGCATGCCCAAAACCTTAATTAAACAAGCTTCCATAGCTCCCAACCAGGTGGCCACCATCTCCCAGCGGGCACTGCCACTTATGTCTTTAGTATCGTTTGGAGATCAATTCGGTTCGGTGAGAGCGGGGACGGTGGACGGATGAGGGTTCACACTAAGTATTTTAGGATAAGTATAATAATTTTATTTTTTTATAAATTCCGTTTTCATTTGTATCCCAAAATACTTCTTTAGTTATTGGCTGACTTCGTCCAAAAAGCGGTGGCCACCATCTCCCAGCGGGCACTGCCACTTATCTCTTTAGTATCGTTTGGAGAACAATTCGGTTCGGTGAGAGCGGGGACGGTGGGCAGATGAGGGTTCACACTAAGTATTTTAGGATAAGTAAAATAATTTTATTTTTTTTATAAATTCCGTTTTCACTTGTATCCCAAAATACTTCTTTAGTTATTGGCTGACTTCGTCCAAAAGGCGGTGGGTCGAGCCAAACCCTGCGCTAAAATACCCAGATGATATCTGATGCAATGCTTTCTTCCTTATGCAGTTGGGCCACTAATTTGTTGCCCACTCACTGAATAATTCCACATCAATCCTACAGTGGCAATTCAAATATGCCACTCAGATTGATATTTGTTAAGATACTATACATAACAAATTTAGAGAATCTGTTTTTTCGTGGGAGTTCTAGTTTCAGAACCATTAAAAATTAAGAACAATTCTATATTCAACCACTCAGTGAAGCTACGTTCTCGATTCTCCAAGACGCTGCCAAGTAACGGTACTGAACTGTAACATTACACCAGCCAGTATAGAGATTTGTCAAAGCTAAAATTGCACATGCCACTAGCACATCCTCAGGGAAAAAATGGTAAGACATTTGTGGCGTTACTGACCTGTAACACACCTCTCAATCGAAGCCTTTAATGATAATCACCCTTCATTTTCCTCTCTTTAATGAGACACATAGATCAATAACCGTATCAACATACTGACTTGGTCCTGACCCTCCCCTTATCGTACACAGGTTAGTGTTTCACCAGGGAACAAAACAAATGTCTGGCCTGTCTCGCCGCCATATACTGTGATACCGGCTAGTTGATGGGATGACATCCCTCAACAGTACGTCAGTAGATATCGACCATTAGATGTTTAATTGTATTGCTGCTGCACTGATCTCATTGGTTTTGTTGATGACGCTGTTGGAGGTTTTAGGCCACGTCACTTGCTTAGAAATTTCACCGGGAAGGGTAGGTTAGGTGTTTCATTATGGAACAAAAGAAATATAAGGATTTTCCAAATAAAGGTATACATGAAGGTAGATGCGACTTTTTTTTGTTTGTTTTCAAGTCGTGTAATTGTTATATCCACCCAAAACCAGCTATGGCCTAATGGTATAAGAGAAGCCACCACGTTCACGTTTCCAAAAACGGTGGCACTAGAAAGTAGAGATATCATTGAACCCAAAAAAGACCACCTATCTTAACCAGCCAACTTGGGTCGTAGCCCTTTTTTATTTCGCTAACACATTGCCTCCACTCTCACTACCTCTCAGTATAAACGTAAATTAACTCTTAAAGAACTCTGGATATCTAAATAGTACTTATAAGGTGGCAGAAAAGGGGCACATGTGTGTGAGTGTTTCATAAAAAGATGTAGATGTGTCTATACTCAATCTTCCCATGTAGGTATGTTTGTTTAGTCTGTTCTGCTTTTCCAATGACATACATGCTTTTGTGCACAGTTAACCAAAACCACCAAATAAACAACGTAAATGTAGTTTATACAATGCTACTCAACTAAGATTTCACCTACCTACAGGACGAAATAGATTACATCTGTATTTATTTCCTCATGACCGATTTCTCATACAATGTTACTGGCCCACACACCCATATGACTAGTTAATTTTATATAGAACTATGGAATTTTTGAATGTACTCCATACAATCCTATGGCTCAGATGTTGACATTTGTGCAATCATCACACCGATTAAAAGGACACACCTTTTCACTAATTTCGAGCGGATATATACGAAAATGAATGCCTTTGCAACATTTACATACGTCTGAATTAATGTTGCAAAACTGAGCCAAACAGGAAAGCCAACTGGGAAGAATGTACCTTTAACAGAAAATTTTATTTACTCCTGGCTTATTTCAAATTAATAAACCAGAAATGCAAACAAAGAAATAACAGAAGAGGGCAATGCAACAAGTTGGCCGTTTAGTTAATCTTAACAGCCTTTGCTTGGTTTCACCATGTCATTACTTTTAACTTTTCGGAAATTTTGCAGTTTTGTATACGTTATACGAGTATTGGTGTTGGGTAGATAAATCCGTTTGCACAGACAACCAGTTCACATGTTTTATGTTGACGTCCTGGTTCTTGTCTGTTCAAGGCCTTATCCCTATGTGTACTGGATTTGTCAGCATTAGTGTTCAGGGGTTGTTCCATAAAGGACCATTGTCCATTTTGACTGCGGGAATAATTTTGTCAAGAAAAATTTTGGTAAATCTGATATTTTGCTTGTCGTTTGTGTGACGTTTTGGAGAACAATACTGCAAATTTACAAATGAAGAAATTTAGTATCTAAAATTGTATTAGTTATTAGCCGTCCTAATGTTCAGATGGAAGTATATAACTTAAAGGGTTATTTTCAAACAGCAGTTAAATCGGGGTTGAAGGAAACATGCGAATGCCCCGTTAATAGGTTTTAAAAATCTAGATTGAAGTTATTTTTTTTAAATACGCAACTATTAACAAAAAAAAAAGATACACTACAATATAAACAAAACAAAATAAAATAAAATAAAATAAAATAAAATAAAATAAAATAAAATAA
>JAHWFP010000611.1:0-17985 GCA_023313725.1 Lithobius niger | reverse complement strand
GCATTGGGCCGTCCCATGCTAGCGTACGCACAACAACTCCATACTCCCATACTAATCTGCACACAACAACGTCATGCTAGGCTCCCCTCAGCATTGAAATCTGTTACGGGAAAAAATTTGAAATCTTCAAACTCTAATTGCATTGGAACTGTTACAGACTGAAATTTTAAATAGCACTGAATCAGTTATGAGACAGGTATGTACACCGAAGTGTAGCATTGTTAGTACTAGACAGCCTAACTAACCCTATACAAAATAAAATTTCGGTGATACAATACTACTACTACTTCTACTACTACTACTACTACTAATAGTATTGTATCACCGAAATTTTATTTAGTATAGGGTGAGTTAGGTAGTCTAACACTAACAATGTTAAATTTCGGTGTACCTAACTTTTCTCATAACTGATTCAATGCTATTTGAGATTTCAGTCTGTAACAGTTCCAATGGAATTCGAGTTTGAAGATTTCAAATTTTTCCTGTAACAGATTTCAATGCTGAGGGGAGCCTAGCATGACATTGTTGTGTGCAGATTAGTATTGGGCTAATGGTCGGCAGTGTTGCGCGCGTCGTAACAGATTTCAATGCTAGAAGATTTCAATGCATGACGTTGTTGTGTGCAGATTAGTATTGGAGTATGGAGTTGTAGTGTGCACGCTAGTATTGCGCTGACGCTCAGCAATGTTGCGCGCATCGTAACATATTTCAATGCTGAGGGAGCTAGCATGACGAGTTGTGCACACGACAGTATTGGGAAATGAGCTAACGCTCTGCACACGTCGTAATAGATTTCAATGCTATAGTTTTAACCATGATGAGTTGTGTACACGATAGTATTGGGACGTGGGTGCGTACTTGACTATAGTTTTAGAGGGATTTTGCTGTTGTCTATAAGGAAAGACAATATAAGGGGGTTTTCTTACCCTATTTTAGCGGTGGTTACCTACTATTCTCTATGGGAGGGTTTTACAGTTTGTTTTTGAGAATGGCATTATGGCGAAAAGTCTCTTTGTCGAAGGGGCTTCGCACGATCCTGAAAGAGAAAGCTTTTGGGGGTTCATTTGAGCAATAGTTTTGTCTTGTTTTGTTTGCAATATCATGTTTGCTGATCGTGATATAAGGGTTTTTTGATACCCGTTTGGGTGGTGGTTACCTCTATGGGAGTTTGTTTTTGAGAATGGTATTATGGAGGCTTTAGAAGCCTACGGGAAGGTTTTGCAGGAAGGTTTTTGCATGTTTGGTGATCGTGATATAAGGGGGTTTTCATACCCTATTTTAGCGGCGGTCACCTACTATTCTCTATGGGAGGGTTTGATAGTTTGTTTTTGAGAATGGCATTATGGTGAAAAGTCTCTTTGTCGAAGGGCCTTCGCACGAAAGGGGTATAAAACGAGGGGAGAGTTAGTTCTCCTTTTTTATCACAGGTTTCGGGGGGGGGGGGGTTTGTATGGGATGTTTTGTACACATTAGTATTGGGGCTAACTATGGGTTGGTTAACTATGGGTTGGTTTTGTATGGAGTGTTGTGTACATTTTAGTTTTGGGTTGTAGTATCCATAGTTTAAACACATCCCCTAGCAGAACATACTATGATGTTCTGTTGGGATGGATTTTTGTATTGGGTTGTTGTACGTATGGTGGGATGTTGCACGTATGTCAGTATGGCTGTGTGGTGACTTGTACGGGGAGGGAGGTAAATGATATTTTATTGCGTCCAACTGCTACGTAATGGCTTGTATGCCGATTGGGGATATCAGGGGCTTCACAGACCCCCAAAAAACGATGGTAACAATGTTAAGTCTATGGAGCGAGCGATACGTAAAATGAATGTTGGCTCGGAGTTTCTCAAACGTTTTTCTTGGACCACACTTCTCTTTGCTCTTTCTATGACCGATGATGGTTAACACACATATTATTGGAGTTTTAGTAAGGGTGGGAACGTGGTGACTTGGTTCTTGACTGAATGAGATTTTGTGTGGTTGTTGGATCAAGACTGGTTCCGTTTTCATCTACACCTTGGAGTATTTTGATGGAGTGGAAGGGGTCACTCGTAGCCCTCTTCGCCCAGCCCCACTTTAGTATGGGGGGGGGGGAGATTTTGTATGGGAAATGTTGTGCGACACTTTAGAACGACGGGGGAAGGTTTTGTGTGGGCCGTTGTGCATACTTAGTGCGGTTTTGTATGGGATAGCCGTAACGGTTTTTAATGTAAAGTTGTGCTTTAGGGGCTGTAATTTAAAGTAAAAACTGAAGTGAGCCGAGCCATACAGACCGCCAAACTGTGAGATAGGCAGAAATTGTCTCCTGGTTCTTGACTGAATGAGATTTTGTGTGGTTGTTGGATCAAGGCTGGTTCCGTTTTCATCTACACCTTGACCGAAAAAGAAAAAAACGATTAGTTTATTAGATCCGACTGAAACAGAAAACTTTGACGGGAGTATTTTGATGGAGTGGAAGGGGTCACTCGTAGTCCTCTTCGCTCAGCCCCACTTTAGTATGGGGGGGGGAGGGGAGATTTTGTATGGGAATGTTATGTGTCACTTTAGAACGACGGGGGAAGGTTTTGTATGGGGCGTTGTGCACACTTAGTACGACTTTGTACGGTATAGCCGTAACGGTTCTTAATGTAGAGTTATGTTCTAGGGGCACTAATTTAAATCATTAAACATTTGTCGACAACATAAAGGTGTAGGCCGTCAACCAAAAATCCACCCCAAGCAAGCCAACAACAACACAATAATCAACCGTCATGATGATGGCACTGTATTAGAGGAAAATTAAATTTAAAAAAAAAGCTGGGAACAGAAAACGAATGAGGTTGCAATAGACAGGGTCTGAGTAGCCAGTACGAAGCTTCTTTTTCTCTCGATAGCTCCATACATTTGGTTTAGATTAAGAGCAGTCGAATTTCAAAATAGTAAACCAATAGGCGACCTAGCTTTAAACGTCATCTTGGCGGAGTTGTATAAAACAGCTTTCACACTGCTCTGTTTCAGAGGGAGGGTCTTAAGATACTTCATTGTAAAACAATTTTAACGACGTAATGTATCGAGGACACAACATGAAAACAATGTTCCCACTACATTTTGTAACGCGATAAATTTCTCGTTCTGGCTCCTACAAGTGGACTGTAAAGCATCCACCCTATACCCCCACCCACCTCTCCCCCTCTTCCCATTATTTCGTTAACAATGTTGGAGTGTGCTAACCTAAGACTTCAGACTGTGTTTAAAATCGTGTAAATGCAAGCTAGCTTGCTCCTCCCTCTCAGTATGGAATAGCGGTAGGCCGGGTCGTCCCGTTCCTTCCCCTTGTTTATGTCGCCACTTTTCAACATATATAAAGTTTGAACAAATGTAATATATCGAACGAAGCAGTACCTACTGATCATTAATAGTATACTAACGAAATTCTTCCAGAAATGGAACTGAAAATGTGTATATTTAAAGTAACTGGTAGGGAGTGAGTTAGCTGCCTAGCGTATAGCGAGGTTTTTTGTTTTTTTCACAGTGAACCGGAAAATGGTCGAGCGAGCGTGTCGAGCGAATCTGTCTCAAAGGCTGTAAAGAAAAGTGACCCCGCGGTATTCACACAACTGAAAAGGAATTAGTATGTCGTAATGTTACACGACTAACACATTTTCCGTAATAATTTTCAAACAAGCTTGTATTAAGTAAACTAACTCACTTCTATCTGTTGGAGTGTGCTAACCTAAGACTTCAGACTGTGTTTAAAATCGTGTAAATGACACAATTTTTTTTCCCGTAACATTTACACGTAACACTTACGATGTTATTGCAGTTTTTAGTTTCGGTTGGTTAGAAAATAATTCCCAATCAAAACATGGTACGCGTACAACAACTAACTGAAACAATCAACCAACAAGAATGGATGTCGCTTTTAAATAGTTTACGGCCGTGAAGCTGGCTCCTCCCTCTCAGTATGGAATAGCGGTAGGCCGGGTCGTCCCGTTCCTTCCCTTGTTTATGTCGCCACTTTTCATACATGACTCTGCCGGCGAATGCCAGTCTGGACCTGTTTCCCAATAACGCCCTGAACGACTACACCTGCGGTAACGGTCGAGAGATGAGAAATGTAGGACAGCCACCAACTCCCATCGTTGCTTTGTCTCCCACGGCCAGAGGAACTCTTTTCTTGACGACGCCCTTCCTAGCCATGGCACGGCCCAACTTCTTCAAGTCGCCGCCGTACATCTTGCGCCACAACCGCTTGTGGTTTTTGTGAGTGACATCGTTGGGGGCCATTTTCGTTCTGGAGTGCACGCTCTTGTTGTAGGTGTCCACGATCTTTTGAATCACGGGCACGTACTCCAGGGTCCCCTTGGCGGTAAAGTGTTTGTATGAGCTTCCGCAATGGACAGATACTAGACTTTGAGCTTGCAGGTCCACCAACAGGTATCCGAAATCCTTTAGACCAATGGCATTCTCGTAGGCCTCCATAACAAGTAAAAAGGAAGCCGCTCGTAGCCTTAAGGCTAGAAAGAGGCGTATCCCTATGAATGTTCTTTTTGTTTTTTTTATTATTATTTAGCCTACGTCCCAGTGGAAGAAAGGAAAAATCTATTCAGTCCGTTTTTTTTCAACTAAACGGTATGGATTACAGCAATCAGATGCAAAATACACTTTCCCACGCCTTTTACGGCGAGCCAACTGCATAAATCACAAATGCATGTTTTATTTTTTTATGGTCGGTATGCATAATAATTCAGCCGGATGCGTGGGAAAGCAACTCGTAATTATCTACATCCGGGAGGAAAGGTGAATATTAAAGAGCTTGCTGTCCTTTATTTATTTTTTGTAAGATTTTGTACAGTCAATTTATTTTTTATAACAGCAATAATTCTTGAAATCGAAAACAACACCGCTGTCTCTCTGTTCAGAATGCCATTGTATTAGATCGCGAAAACGACGACTTTTTCACCACATAACGTACAACTGTCGGAAGTAAAAGCGTCTTTCGTCATGCGATTAAACTTATCTAGAACGCGACTGTATGTTATTAATGCAACATACTTATCTTCACAGCCTAGAATGTGAAATTGGGTTTCTACATCATATTCGCGGGTGGAATCATCATGATACTGAGCATTGCAATGCCATTGCCGAAGGTATTTTTAAAGAATTGAAAAACAATCCTTTAAACAACATTCATCGTGACGGGCCCAACGATATAGTTTAATGAATCTAAACGCAATTTGAAGGACTTAGGCTATCTGCCCCATCCTCTCTTTTTTTTTTATTTTTAACTACCCTTTAGCTTCGTTGATAAAAAAGTCCTACCTTTATCTTTTGTTTATTAAACTTCTTCCATTTTCTCTCTTCCATAATTTTAAGTTAGACTGTAAGTTAGTTTTTACTCGTAATATATATTTTTGAGTTAGACTGTAAGTTTGTTTTTACTCGTAATATATATTTTTGAGTCATTTGACTCGTCTCTGATTCATTTTTAATAATAGAAATCTATATTAAAAAGCGTTATAGTTATCAACAAATTGTCTTTCCTTATAGACAATTTTGTTTGACAACAGTTGAACGCAACAAAATATCTTTAAAACTATAGTCAAGCGCTCGCTCCATGCCTCTCTTTCCCCTCCTCCAACACACTCAACTCGCCGCGCGCGCAGAACACTAGCCTACACCCGCAATACTATCGTGCGCACAACTCGTCATGTTAACTCGCTCAGCATTGAAATCTGTTACGATTCGCGCAACATTGCCGAGCGTTAGCCCAATACTAATCTGCACACAACAACGTCATGCTAGGCTCCCCTCAGCATTGAAATCTGTTGCGGGAAAAATTTGAAATCTTCAAACTCGAATTGCATTGGAACTGTTACAGACTGAAATCTCAAATAGCATTGAATCAGTTACGAGACAGGTATGTACACCGAAGTGTAGCATTGTTAGTACTAGACAGCCTAACTAACCCTATACTAAATAAAATTTCGGTGATGCAATACTACTTAATCGCTAAACTTTACCATTACCAACAAATCAATAAAAACACACCAAAAAAATAAACAAAGGAAATATGCTCCCGTAGTGGTATCACGGAACATGTTTACTAGTCTTCGTTAACGAAGCTTCGCTTATCTTATAAGTAAATATATTTTCTCACCTTAATAAGGAAGACACATTAGAGACTTCGCCTAAACTGTAGGAAGTGATGCGAAGCCCAGTCACTCCTATCCCTTATCACTCACTCCCTTTTATGCACTCCTTTACTTACCTTACCTAGGAGCTGCGTCGTCTTCAGGCGTATACGGTGTTTTAGCTATCTTCGCTTGGTACTTAATTTACACGGCCGTGTATATTAGAGTTCGTTTGCGCACGAGAATTTCAGAAAATTGGACAGGAGGAGGAGGAAGCGGCGGCGGAGGCTTAAATGAGCTTTTATTGGGGCCTTAGCCTTACGCTATGCGCCCACCCTAAATCCTAATACATATATCTAAATTTTCAATGAACGTCAATATGCATGAATAAATACCCTGTAAGCCAGTGCCTTTTTGCCAATATATTTGTCCAACACCCAATGTCCAGTACCCGGGACTTTCCAACTCTAATCCTCACTGTAGCACACCATGTCATCTCTCCAATAGGCTTGAATGAGCTTTTATTGGGGCCCAACACAAACAGAAATTCACTTTCCATAGACTGCCACTCACTCACAACTACACTGTGTCCACATTTCCTAAACAACGGCCCAACTTCCACACTCACTTTAGCATACAAGTTCACAGGCCCGGACTGGCAACCCTGGGGCCCAAGTGCCATGAAATTTTAAAAAGGCCCCCAAATACAATTTTGTGAGGAGAAGAGAATTATGAGAGCTTGTAATGGACCGGTCGTTAGCTAAGGCCGAGGGAAGGGGCGGGGTGCGGAGGTGACGCCCAAATTTTTCAATGAAATTTCCCCCCTTAAAAACCCTGAAAAATTCAACTCCTCCCCACTTTAAAAGAACTGGCATTGTGCATTCCGTCGCTTGATGCAAACAGATGCTAGATAGAACTACATAGCACTAGTAGGGATAGTCCGATATTGATATCGGTATCGGTATTATCTGTATTTATCGGTATTTTTGCCATATCGGTATCGGACCACTATAAGGCTTCCGATACAGATATTTGTTATGCCAAGAAATGAAACCGTCTTCCCTGCAAAACTGACACCAAGTGCAGCAAAAGCAAAGCCATTTGCTCAATTTGGAATGAAAATGTGGCACTTGTTGGTTCTGCTGCTGTAATTTTTACAACAGCCAACTGAAATCTAACTAAGAAAATGAATGTACTGAAGCCATAAGTAAGAATAAGAGTAAAAATGCTGTTATTGCTGCACACAACTTTTTGGATAATCTCAACAGTTGAAACTCAAGTGAAACCAGAAACCGAAGTTGCATTGTTTGTACAAAATATAAACTTTTAGTCTTGATTTGTTATTATTATCGGTATCGACATCTGTATCGGTATCGTATCGTATCGGATCGGATCGGTTTACCTTTCATCGGTATCGTATCGTATCGGTAAAAAGTCATATCGGCCGATCCCTAAGCACTAGATGTTTCCAGATTCTGCAGACGTTCAATCGGTGATAGTGCCACTTTAAACAGCACTCTGCACCGACAAGTTACCACTAGTTGTAAGGAAAACGTGCCTCGTTTTAACGAAAGGGCAAGGTTGACTTAATACGTTTTATAAAACATTGATGTCCCCTACAACCACTTGTGTCGAGCAGCCTACAATAAGCAAAGGAACCAGGAGGCAAAGCTTTTCTAGAAAGTATATTGAAAATATTACAGCTTCAAAACCGGTAAACACTCACATCGTGCAGGGCGTGGAAGCTAAGAAGTTTTAGACATTTTGACTGGTGAAAGTTTCATTTTTGAGGTCGAAAATGAATTTTTCCTTCTCCCCATGCGATATATAACGACCGATCCTAAGCTGTCTTTGTAGTCTAGTCATTTAAAGACAGCTATGAAATGATAAAGGACGGGATCTGATTTTGGCCAACCAGGAAAAAACAACGAGAAAGAAAATCATGAACAACAGAAGTTTCACTTGTAACTGTAAAATCGAAAAATGCCCCCTTGCAAATCTACGGGAGGGCCCAGGTGCCATTGGCACCCTGGTACTATGGCCAGTCCGGGCCTGCAAGTTCATGTTCCTGCCGTGGTTTTGGTGCATGTACTCACTCTGAACTCAAACACGTCACACCTAAACTGTTTGAGATATAGAGGGCACCCTGGTGTCATAGGTAAAGGCCTGCCGCCTTCACAAATGCCGCAACTGCTCGTAAGCGCTTTTCATCTCCCCTTCTGCCCCTCGCCTGAAGAAGCTCCGCAAGCGACATGCCTGACTCTGACCAGCACATTATCGGAGCTCTAGCAAGAATTGCACAGTTGAGCTCAAAATGGGTCACTGTGCCAACGTCGCCACATTCACAGGCAGCAGACATACTCCAGCCCAGCCGTTGAAAGTGGGACGGGAAAAGCGAGTACCCTGTCCTGAGGCGGGACAAGGAACATGCCATCGAGTACGGTAGATCATTAAGCAAGGGGTCACACGAGCAAGTCGGATGCATACTATAAAGAGGACTCTGCCTGTTGTTGCACTAGCCCACTCATTATTCCATTCACGTAACGTCCTGTCTCTGAGCGTCACCCGATGCGAACTGACAGAACGAACCAGAGAGACACTGCACGAGGCTGATGAGACTGCTGATTTGGCAATGAAATCAACATGTTCATTCCCACTACCACCACAGTGACCTTTCACCCAGTCCAAGCTCGGGACACTGAAATGCATAGCACCCCACAGCTTCCAACTCACCGAGTAGATCATGTGGTCAGTCATCTGCAGCGATTCAATGCTGTTCTGAATGGAGGACAAACAAGACTTCGAGTCAGTTACAATAACAAATTCAGGCAGCCGTAAATCCGTTGTTATGTCCAGTGCGACTGATATGGCCGCAAGTTCGCACATGTAACTGGAAACAACGAGAGTGAACGCACGCCGCACTTCTACCTTCAAACTAGGAATGAAAACACCTATTCCCTCTGTCCCGTTATGAGCCTGGAATGACGCATCACAAAATATGCGACACGACGTTGTGCTGCTGGGCAGAAATACAAAGGGGCACCAAAGCCAGGAACATGGCGGGCAAATGGATAGAGTGTCCATGGTGTGTGCGCGACTCGGGTCTGCTAAGAGCACCATTCCACACCCCGCAACTCCTAGGTGCCGACACTCCTTCTCACTGAGGGTGGAGTAGTCTCGCAGTACACGGGCGACAGGGTCTAGTACGCCACCACCTATGTTGCTCAAGCAGAATAAGATTAACAACTCATCTGCACGAAGGCGAACTGGTGGCTCACCCACTTCCAGCCACAGCGCCTGCACTGGGGTGGAAACCAAAAAACCAGTGACAACCCTCAGGCCATCGTTGAGGGAAATACCTGAATACTGCGGAGATGATGACGTGTTACCGTAAGAAATGGAAGGTGATAGGCTACTGCCGATCTAACATGCGCTCGATACACAGACAGCAATATCCGCCATTTGACGTTGCGGTGGTGCGTTAAAGCCTTGAGAATCACTACTCTACTGGAGATCTTCTGTCTCAGGAATGACACATGTTTTGACCACTCAAGACCACCATCAAGCCAGTCACCTAAGTACTTCACAGTCACTCCAGCAATAATTAAGAGTGGAGCGCATTGCGGGGGAACGTGAGAAGACCATCAACTCAGTCTTCGCTGGCGTCAGGGAAAGGCCACAGACCGAGAGACTCTGCACAACCCGATCCATTGCTTCTTGAGCATAGTTGGCTAAAGTCAATATATCCGATCCCACAAACCAAAGAGCAACATCATCTGCATAGCAGACAATGTTGGCACCTTGCGCCATCTCAACCAACACCTCATTAATTGCAATGGCAAATAAGACCGGGCTCAGGCAGCTGCCCTGTCGTAAGCCGGGGTCTGTTGAGGCTTGTGCAGACCAACATCCATTGACACGGGTAACGAACACCCTCTCTCTTAGGAGGGCAATGATTGCTTGAGCCAGGAGGCAGCCGACACCCATTTTTCTGAGCGTGGCCTTCACCCATGCAATGCAAACCGTGTCATAGGCTGCACGGATATCAAGGAAGACCACAACCACAGTTAGGCCGTGAGCCCAGGCTTCACGAATGCTAGACAGAAAGAACAGGATGGCATCTTGAGCACTGCGCCCTCGCCGGGACCCGAACTGGATGCTGGAAAGGCATCCATGGAGCTCCAAGAACCACAACAATCGGGATATTAACATGGCTCATAAACTTTGCGCACACAGGGCAATAAGACTATTGGCCTGTAATTGCGCAGATCTGAGCGCTGGCTCCCTTGTTTGTGTAGCGGAACGAGGATAGTAAAAATCCAGGACTACAGAACAGCCTCTTTCCCATCCAGGAGCGCCTGGAAATAGGCAAGAAGCACCTCCCGTGCCGTTTTGGACAACTGGCGCCGATGCAGATAAGAGATACCATCAATCCCAACTGCACTGCCCTGCTTACACTTGACCAAAGCAGTGCGCAGAGGAGGAGCGGCTAACAATGTCAAATGTTACAATGCTGCAACTTGTAACAATGGGGTAACAATAGGTGAGGTGCACAATATCGGATTATAGCTCACTCGAACAAGATGCAACAATGGTTGGGTGCCGGGAAAGTAACATTGTCCTATTTGTTCTGTGGTTAATTTTGTTATAGTTGGCTCTGTTAGTTTGTAGAATGGGCGCATGGCCATGGGCCGAGGCCCCAATACATGATGTTGAACATTGTCGTTGTTTGAGTTAGCTCGCTCGTTGTGGAGAACTAAAATTAAATGGTCTTGATTTTTCCTTAAATCTTCAAGCTTTAAACCGTAGGGTGCGAAGATTTAAATTTTGAGGCCCCAAAGTTGGGCGGACGATATGACTGAGTGACTTATTTACTTCTTCAGTGCGGGCTTCGGGAAGCCAGTTGAATTGTTTCCGCGATTGTTTGCCATGATAATGCAACAATCCAGAATCAACTACTCATCGACATATGCTAAATCTAGACATACGCTAATGTGTTGCCATCAAATAATAATCATGGGCGCAACCTTGGGCAATCCTTGGGCGGAACCTGAACATAAAATTATGCATTTCTAATGTTCCGTTTTTTCGGAAACAGAAATCGGTGTACAGTGGACACATGATAGCCAGACCGTAGCAATTACAATAAAAAGGAAGCGAAAAAAGCCAACAAATTAACTGAACAAAAAAGGGCTTCGCCGTTTAGAAAATAAACATTAGAGCTCGTATCCCCATACTCACAGCCGTGAAGGTACACGAATAATAACGGATTAGAGTTCATTCGAACGCAACGAACTATAATTTGAACTCCAATTCGCAAAACGTAAACCCACAAACATACACAAAATAGACGCCGTAACAGAAAAACGCTACAGTATTGAAAGATAAAAATGCATACACAAAATGAACACGTAATCACTCAAACGAACTATAGAAATACCCACCCAAAACGACCTTCAAACACAAACACAGGCAAAGAACTGCCTTAAGTAGGAGTTTGCTTGTTTCACAAATAGTAAATGCACTCAAGATACACACATTCCCACTCACACGAAACAGACTTTAATATGTGAAACAACAAACACAGACAAATAAAAAAAAAAGTCTGTATAATACACAAACACGCCCAAACACCGAAACATTAAACTTTTCAAACATAAACTGTGCTTTCTTTCTGATACAACCATTGATCAAAAACAGTCCTTGTTCCCTGGTATTGTAGTTCAAATTATAGTTCGTTGCGCTCGAATAAACTCTAATCCATTTTTATTCGTGTACCTTCACGGCTGTGAGTATGGGGATACGAGCTCTAATTTTTTTTTTGTAAACGGCGAAGCCGTTTTTTGTTCAGTTAATTAATTAATTAGTCCTAAGTTACTCACTGGAATTGTTTGTACAACTTACTACCCTGCAAGTTAAATACCTCGGGCGAGGTACTCTAACACCTTTATTGCGTTATTTTGACGTCATGCTATGTATTCATTCTTGTACATTACTGTTTCTCCGAGAGTACCTTTCATTTATCATTCTGTTTAATTCTTAAAACAACTATTGTAACTTGTAACCATTGTGTCCCTCTTTTCATATTGTTGCACCGTCTTGTTTAGTTTGGCTTATAGGGTGCATAGCTTGGGGCCTAAACCATATAATTACAAACAAAAACGTCAGGTGTGCCGTAAAAAGGGGTTATTTGATTGAATTTTCACTTGTTAAAATGTAGACGGATAAAAATTCATCATTTTTAATTGAAATAATAAAATGTACAATTGAGAAAATTGCATCTGTTTAAGTGCTGTTGTGCTTTACGAATCATATATTTAAAACGTAAAGCACAACAGCACTTAAACAGATGCAATTTTCTCAATTGTACATTTTATTATTTCAGTTGAAAATGGTCAATTTTTATCCGTGTACATTTTAACAAAAGAAAATTCAATCATATAACCTCTTTTTACGACACACTTGACGTTTTTGTTTGTAATTCGTGTACCTTTTTTACGGCTATGGCGTCGCACAACAAAGGTTTCTGCATGCTGTTGATTGTTGCTGGCCACTTTAAAACAATTCAAGTCAGCTTTTAAAGCCTGCATCTGCGAAATAAATACGCAATTCTATCGTTTTTAGCTGCCAATTTCGAGGTCGCATAAGGCAGCTTAGTTTGGTTTAAAAATATATGCGTTTAGCTGAAACACTAATTCTTTCCACGAGTATTTATTAGGAGCCATGGCCCACAGCCGTATGCCCCATCCAAAATTACAAAAACTATAACTATAACTACAACTACAATAACTATAACTACAATAACACACACTTCTACACAGCGGCTATACCACTTATAATTCTAATTCTAATTCTAATAATTCTTATAATTCTAATCATAATTCTTTCATTTTACCGTTGAACAATCAACTTTTTAGCAAAGACATAACACGTGCACGAAGAATGAATGTGGAGTTTGGTGAGTGGCATTGTTCCCTAAATACAATGGTTAAAACAATGTAAAACAATCAAAATGATCGTTTAGGGTCCCGTAACCCCGGAATGGATGGACCAATCGAAAAAGTGGTCCATGTAACGTTGAAGCCCAGGGAAATTTCTGGCTCAAATCATGTTTCAGATTTTAGGTAAGTGCAGTAGTTTTTTCTGAAACCGTGTCAGCCAAGAAGAAGCAGAACAAGAACAACAACAACAAGAAGTGAACAGTTTTCAAATTTACGTGTGGCTTCCTACGTTTACTCTTGCACGGAATTGCATAAAAGTTGGTGTAAAGTTTGGAAAAGTTGCTATCTACTATCTGACCAAGTTTGGTCGAAATATATTGAATAGAAACGGAGAAATTAATAGTTTCAGTTTTGCTGGAGAGAAGACTTCAATCATATATATTTAAACACATTCAAATAAACAAATAAACACATTCCGATTCCTCCAATCTCCAATTGTTACTCCTACGGTTTTTCTAGCTCTCTCTTCCTTTGAAAGTGAGAGACAAAATGGTCTCTCCAACCACCAGCGTATTTAGGTTTACACCACGGCTGTGACGTCACGCTACCTCAACGCCACGCTAAATTTACGTAGGTTAAGCAATAGTTATTGGTTAAAATCGAGCGGTTATCGATTTTTAACCAATGGCTGCGATTATTGTCCGGCTCTCCTATGCTAATAGGTCGAGGGCGGAGCCCTCGACCTATATGCATACGAGAGCCGGACAATAATCGCAGCCGTTGGTTAAAAATAGATAACCGCTCGATTTAAACAATAAATTATTTATATCACGGTTGGGACATCAAGCTAATTCTTATTTAATTAAAACGTTTTGTGTTGGTGAAAATTGCTTCAAGAAATACGGTAATACCTTATGTCAAAATGAATGAAGGTCATTCCATTTTAGTGGAGGGGGAGGTGGGTGTTAGACGGACGATTCCTTTGGCAGGTAGGCAGATTGTAGGCTACGCTCAAGTTTGTGGAAGGAGGGGGGTGGGTGGGCGCGTCGTTTCGCAAGGTTTGGCTGATAAGCTAGCTCGCTCGCTCTGTTCGGAGAGAATAAACTTCGATATGTGAGGAAGCAGGGATAGAAGGACATTGTGCCGACATTCTGGCAAGGTAAGTAATTCTTTTTGTACGTTTGTATTTTGAGAACTGTTTCAAATCAGCGGTAATAGCCTAATAGGTGTATCGGTAGGAATGAAGGTCATTCCATTTTTGTTTGTGGAGGGGGGAAGGAAGAGAAGAGTTAGACGGACGGAATAAATTTAGATATGGGGCAGCCAGACATGTAAGCATTAGCAGGTAAAGGATTTTATTTGGGATATCCCGGCAAGTTAAGTAATTCATTTTGTACCTTTTCATTGCATTCATTGCGCTGTAGAATTTTGGTTGTAGTGTGTGCGTTCCCGTCGCGTGATCTGGAAGTGTCAAAAGTGTTGAGTTATCGGCAAAAGTGTGGGTTTTTGGCAAAGGTGTGGGGTAACTTGATAACTTCCGCTCACGGTTAACGGGATTTAACCTACGGAAATTTAGCATGGCGTTGAGTTAGCGCGACGTCCCAGCCGTGGTATAAATCCTGTTAACCGTGAGCGGAAGTGTGCGTCATCGCGGTCTGCTCCTCCGTTGTTTTCTCTCCTTCCTTGGTTCGACTACCATATCCAAACTGAAATCAAGTCATGCAGTGAGGCCAGAAGGTTTCGCCGCTTTTTTTACAAGCAGATCCAGGATGAAATATGATTTCCGTTAGCTGTTATCTTCGAACATCCGTTCCGTGAGGGTGTTCTGCCTTCAATCTGGCAAACAGCAAACGTCATTCCTGTCTTTAAAAGGGGTGAGGCGGCAGACCCTTCAAAGTATTGACCAATTTCTCTTACGATTGTTCCATGCAAGGTCATGGAGACCATAGTTAGAAATGCTATGTTGTCTTTTTTGGAGAAGTTCAACTTGGTTAACTGTGACCAGTTTGGTTTTATGCCGGGGCGCTCTGTAACCCATCAGCTTCTCCTTGCCATGGACAACTGGACGAATGCTCTTGACATCGGGGTGCCATCTGACATTGTCTATTTCGATTTTCAAAAAGCTTTTGAATCTGTTATTCACCGCAAATTATTATTCAAACTTGGAAACATTGGCTTTGGCGGTGAGCGACTAAATTGGATTACTGCCTTCTTATCAAATAGATCCCAGAGGGTCATTGTTGGAAACACGTTTTCTACCAAAATGCAAACCATCAGTGGAGTACCACAAGGCTCGGTCCTCCGGCCTCTGCTATTTGTGTTCTATCTGAACGACCTTGTGTGCAATAGCGAAAATGTTTCGAGATTTAAATTTGCAGATGATCTTAAGCTGAATACTGAGGTCTCAACTGCAGAAAACACTGAAACACTTGCTTGCATGATAGACAATATCAGTCATTGGGCTAATTTATGGCAATTGCCGATTTCCATAAAAAAATGTCTGTCATTCCACATTGGCCATCATACAAACCCAGCCTCCTACTTCATCGACAATAACCGCATTCCAGATGTATCAGAAGTACGGGACCTCGGGATTTGGTTGACATCTGATTTAAAATCGTCTCTGCATTGCAGGAATGTGTCCACGGCAGCATTTAAACGACTTGCAATTGTGAACCGTTGTTTTCGATCGGGAAATATCACCACTTTAAAGCCTTTGTCCTGCCATTGTTGGGATATGCAAGTTCTGTGTGGTCACCATACCTCCTGAAGGACATTGACCTTGTTGAGTCGGTGCAGCGACGTTTCACGAAGAGCTTGCCAAGTTTGCGAGAGATGCCCTACTGTGCACGCTTGCAGAAAGCAGGTCTTGAATCTCTTGAGCTTCGCCATTTGAGATCTGATCTCATTTTGGTTTTTAAAATTCTCCACGAACACACTAATGTTGTCCTGCCATTTTTCGAATTGAGCACGGTACACTCCACCCGTGGGCACTCTTTGAAACTGGTGGCTCCTAGGGTAAATCGTGACTGTAGAAAAAAATTTTTCTCTGTTCAGGTTATCCCAGCCTGGCACTCCCTTCCTGAGAGGGCAGTCATGGCAAATTCCACTGCAGCCTTCAAACACGCTTTGTGCGGGCTCTCGTTTGAACGTTTCTTGAAGCGACTGAGGTGGGTTGGACAGTTGCGAGCATCACCTGTTGATTGGTCAGACTTTTAGTTTTAGGATTGGTGTTAGTGGGACACTCTCCCCTTCCAACTACCTTGCCACACACGTAGTCAAAAATTTATTATATTATAAAAAGTATGGGTTATCAAGTTACCCCACACTTTTGCCGATAACCCACACTTTTGACACTTCTGAATCATGCGACCGGGAACGCACACCAAACAACCAAATACAGCGTCCAAAAACGTAACGCAATAAAAAAAACGTACAAAAGTAATTACTTAACTTCCCAGAATGTCCCGAATGAAATCTTATACCTGGTAACTCTCACATGTCTGGCCCATAGCTAAGTTTATTGATTTCCGTCTAACTCCGCCCTCCCCCTCCATCTCCACAAACTAAAATGGAATGACCTTCATTCATACCGATACACCTATTAGTCTTTACTGCACGGTGGTGATGTCACGCCAACATATCCCAATGCTAAAAGTGTAGCCGTTATATACGGTTAATCTGAAAACCCACACACGTGACCGTGGGTTAATTTTGATAACTCACACTTTTTTGATAACCTAACACTTTTTCCGCGCTCTACACAACCCCCGCTCCAGCCGGGGTGACATGTGACATATAATGACCGACTTTGCAAAACTACCATTCATAACACAAATTCAACCAGCAAACCCCATTGCAACCAACATAAATAGGCACATTTGCAACCTGCGACATTTATCAGACTAACACAAAAAAAAAAAAAACCTTGAGTAGGCTACTATGCTACGCCCCCACCCATGGAGCAATGGTCCGACCCGGACCCGGCAACCTTTCGTTCCGACGGTACGAAAACTATGCTACTGACACTTCCTAAACACACCTACAAACCTACGAGGATCAAGCAAATAGCGCATTTTATACGCTTTATCTTATTTAAACTAATAAAGTAGAAAAAATACGGTTTTACCTTAAACACAAATGTCGGTGACTGGGACTGGATATAGGGACGTCCTCGCGTACGTGAGACTTTCGCAGACAGGAAGTTTAAACCAGTAGGTTGAGTTCATTAATTTACGTCATGATTCACAAATAAAAATTTTTAATAAATTTTTTTTTAAATCTCAAATAACTAGATATGTTGGCTAGATATGTCACACCTTAGCATTAAAATACATATCCGTGAGTCCTAGTCGATTTAACGGTTATAATTGCTCTTGAGCTCGAACAGATAGTTCACTATCTCGTGGCTGGAGGGAAAAACTCGTGGGCTTCGCCCACTCGTGTTTCCCTCCACCCCCTCGATAGTGGACTAGCTGTTTCTCGCTCGCTCGCAATTATAACCGTTAAATCGACTACGACTCACGGATATCTCTTACATAACCGTAATTTTGAAACAATTCTCAAACTACAAACGCACAAAATGAATTGCTTAACTTTCCTGAATGTAATTTTATCCCTGCTGCATCACATATCGACGTTTATTCAACCGGGTGGATTGGAAAACACGAGGAGCAACCTTACGACGTGAACGACGCTTTTGTTTAATGCCCCTTCCCCCCTTCCACAAACGAACCAAAGGACTCGTCTGTCTGTCACACACTTCCCCCTCCACAAACTAAAATGGGATGACCTTCATTCATTTCGAGATACTGATTGATCAGTTTTCTTGAAGCAATTTACACAAAACACAAACACGTTTTAATTAAATACGAGTTAGCTCGACGTCCCAACCGTGATATAGATGATTTATTGGTGACAAACTGGCGGT
>JAHWFP010000609.1:0-14438 GCA_023313725.1 Lithobius niger | reverse complement strand
TCCAGGCTGTTTGTGTAACCTACGCATGTGCCACAAACTAAACGTCATTGCTCGAGGTTATCGCAGCTTGTTGCAGTACAAGGGAAATGGTATGATCTCACTCCAAACTGGCTTTAAGAAAGATGACGTCACAGCTTGTCTATGGTGCAAAATCATGCAGTTTCTCGTCGATATAGGTGACTTAAAATTGGCAGTTGTTTTTATTCATTCTGACGTTATTATCATGGCAAGCGATATTACTAAGTCTTAAAAGGGTTTTTAGGGTCTTAGCTAACATTAAAAAGATGAAAAGATGTGGGTTTGGTATTCCTTTAAGGCTTCTGCCAAACTGGCTTCAATCAACGAACTCCATAATTTCTCTTCTTGGTTTGAGCAGCGTGCTTAAGTGAAACATGCTTGCTTTCGAGTTGATCAATGCGGCTTCCCCTGCGACATCTGCATCCACCCCGTGATATCAAGAATTCACTTATTGCAAAGATTAAAATGTACACTAATTCCGTTTCTCTTAATTAATATTAAATTTCAGTTCCAAGTAGTAATCTCTATTCCTTAATCCGGACTGCAACAAAGAGGCTTAACTTTGACGGACCGTGTACAACTGGCACCTAATACATGTTTGCGAACAAACCCAAACTTAATTCCCCTGCTTAAGTTTCACCATTCCCTAGCAACCTAACTACCAGTTTAGTCGTAATTACCGGAAACGTAAGGACAATCTGTACCATTTAAAAGTTTGCTATCTTCACCGGATATATCCCGCAGTTAAGCTGCGAATTTCCGTGAGGAAGTAAGCGAAGAGCCGAGTTAAGCTTTTCATCGATTGCCTCGTCCAATCAGCATATTCATGCAAACGTATACTAAAGAGCACTTATTTCTCCGGCGACAAGGAATTTAGAGAAGGCTAAATGCGTTATCCCGGTCTGATAACAAGGAACATGCTGTGAAGTTCTTGTTATCATGCCCATTACGGCGAAATGAGGAAACCAAGCACCGATCTCTACGTCGCTTTTATCTGAGTTTTGTCGACAAGTGAGTTTGTCAACGAATCCCAAGAACCTCTGGATGTGTCGTAAAGAACAGTGGTTAAGATAAAACGAAAGTCCCCCTTGCACTGGCGTTATTATTTCCCATCCATTTCTTTGGTATAATGCAGTGTGTCTGTTTCTTGCCGCGGTCCTATTTTGTACGTGCTAAACTGCTACGAAGAAGCAGGAAGCATTTAATGCTTCTTTCTGAAGTCGAACTTCACTTACAGTTGAGGTGTTTGGTCGTGGAAACTGTACCAGAAAAGATTAAAGTGGAACAAAATTTACATGGAAAAATTTCGCACATAATGACCAATAAAATCCAACCAGTGAAGTCACAAGATGTCTGAAAGTTATTTGCGAATATATATATATTTTTTTACAGGCGTGGTCTTATGTGGAGTGGGTTTTATCGCCTTCTAGTTTTAATGTGCGTTTTATAATATTCATGTAAAAGCCCTCACACTCGCCAATTTTTTTCTGCGTTATTTCAATGTTTGGACATGTTACATTTCTAAATGCAAAATTAGTCATCCAATTTTTACAACTTTTTGATAACTCTGACAATATAAGTTTGATTAACAAATTTGTTACTTTTGGTTGCGGTCATTCTTTCAGGGTCTCCTCCAAGAACTCCTCTTTTTTACCGTGTAATTGCACTATGTCGTTTCTTCATTCGCTTAGTAAAACCGGATATGCCAGGGCACTATCTGTTTGCCCCATTCTAAAATTTGACTGTTAGCAATAATTTACTTGCGACCAGAATTTCTGAAATCAACCACTGTAGAAATGAATAGATTTATGATATGATTTTTTTTATGATATTTACAATTTTTATTCGGTGATCGCCTATAATAAATAAATTCATTCCATTTTTACTGCAGCTGATTTCACAAACTCTAATCGCAAGTAAATTATTGCTAAAACAGTCACAGTTTAGAGTTGGGTAAACAGACAGTGCCCCGGCAAACCCGGTTTTACTAATATTTACTCGTAGGTCGAAAGCGAATTTTGTCACTATTGTTGCGGTCGATCTTTCAGGGTTTCTTCCGAGAACTCCAATTTTTATACGCGTAATTGCTCTATGTTGCTTCTTCACTCGCTTTCAACCTAGTGCGAAAAATTTAGTAAAACCAAGTCTGCCAGGGCACTGTTCTATAAAATATGGTAAACAATCGTATTTCATAGAACAGTGCCATGGCAGATCCGGATTTACTAATAGTTACGCATTATACCACGCGCAATGGCTGTTTGCCGTGACGTCACCATGAGTTAGCTAATGACGAACGAGAATAACGGCCGTTTGGCCTTCTGATTGGACTAGCCCAGTCACGTGATGTGCACGTCACAGCAAACAGCCATGGCGCGTCGTATAGGTCGAAAGCGAATGAAGAAGCAACATAGTACAATTACGCGTATAAAACTTAAAGAGTTCTCAGAAGAAACCCTGAAAAAACGACCGCAACAAAAGGGACAAAATTGTTAAGCAATTGGCGGGATAATCAAAAGGTTGTTAAATATTTGGATAACTCATTCCGTTAAAAATATTTTAAAGTATGATGGCAAAATAACAGGCATCCTGATAAATTGGCCGTGCATGAGAATTTCAACCATGTGCACACGGACGGACCACTATGTAGATTGACAATTTAACGAATAAAGTCAATTCTCCACATATCACTTGTTTCGATTCGAAATGTTTGTAGGTGGTGCTGATGCCACTTATTTTTGCTACCACTTGTCAAACTGATGCAAGGCTATATGCTAACGATTCGCCACTGACGGATCTGAAATGACATCTTGCTTTTGTACTCATAACTCGGGAGAGAGGAGGAGAGGAATGAACTTCTTGGATCACAACTTTAAAAACTTTATTTTCAAAGTTGGCTTAAGTCCAGATTTTAAAAGCTTTCATTGCACTTTCGCGTTATTGCGATATTTTGTGTTTTACATTGGCCTCTAGTACTGCAGTTTGGACTTTTATTAAAAGCAGCGAACATTTCTGGCTTGTTTGAAACAGCGGGGAAAAATGGATTACACTGATATCAAAAGAAACAAAACGCAGGTGGAACAATATTCTTTGTGCGTTTAATAAACGTAACGAGAGCAAACATGTGGCTACTATTGGAGATTTTTTTATTTTATTTTGACTTTTAGTGTTTTTATTTGTTGTATTTTGCGATCTAAACCAACATTTAACAAAAGTTAGTTAAAGGAATCAGTTGAATTCTGATAGCTTTGTTAGCCGTTTTTTCCCAACATCAGTTCATCAGTGACATCAGTGCACAGTGGATTTGGGTTCCTTTTGGTTCAAGCATTGTACAGCAGTTCGCAGTGAGGTTCGTTTCTTGTGCGCAGTGGAGTGGAGTTATGGGGCAGGAGTCGTCTCTCATAACATGACATTCCTGCATGGAGTGGCGACTATTTTGTGTGTATTGGGACGCTGTGTGCGGGTTGGTAAACATTGGATTGTATGGTTGTAATGGCTTCAGTTCTTACCCCCTAGTTGCTGTAATAGAGCACGTGACTTTGGGTCGAGGCTCTTGTGGATTAAATTCAATTCCAACACCTAAAAATTAAAATGGATAATTAATGTAAAGTTCATGAGTAGAGCTGCTACTAGAGATAGGCTGCTGAAATCGACATCGGTAAAAATAAATTTATTCCGTTGCTGCTATTGCATATTTTTCCAAAGCTGTGAACAGCTTCAAGGGGTCCAATTTTTGATATTTCTGTAAGACCGGACGAGTGATACGGTTTGCGGCATTTTTAAGCCGAGTTCAGAGATATCTTCCTGATGAGCGTGATATAATGACATTTATTCAAACAATGTCAACATTTAAAAAATAAAATGTTGAAAAATAAAATGATGACACTTTATTCAAAAAAGGCAACAATTTTTATAATAATGGTGTAAATAAAATTAGTTTATGTCATAAAAACAATTGCGACAAAACCACCAAATTCATTTTGTATCAAAAGTTCCTTTTAAGATGAATAGCCGAATAACGTTTTTCTTTTATTTACTAGTAGACGCAGTGAATGAAACAAGGATTGATCGAAATGGATGAGGCTTCGGCCTATGTTCTAAAAGGCGGAGGCTTCTACTCCCCGCTCAGGAAGTTCAACATTTAAGTCCATTTTAAAACACTATTTACGAAATTTTAAGGGAGTAAAACATAAAATTTCCACATTTTCTTTTACGAATTAAAACCACTTGCAACGAACAGGAAACACGAATAGAAACTCGAACAGGAAACGCGAATAGTTGTTCTTAACTTTTCTAGTTGAAAAATTTGTATAATGATGCAAAAAGGATTGTAATACACGAATGGTTGAAAATTGCGAAACAGTCCACAAATTGTGTACTGCTAGTATGTAATCATGTGAACGATTAGATTGTATAGAATGGTGGTACTGTCATTGCACAGCATCAGTAAGCTCGGTTGTTCACAGTACACCTTGCAAAGTGTGATGTTTTTTGTCTGTATAGCAACGCAGACTAAAAACATCACACTTTTCACACGAATTGTGTACTAGCAGTACACAATTTGTGGACTGTACTTCACAATTTGCTCCCAATTCGTGTATCATTATTTCTTTTTGCATCATCAGACAACTTTAAACTATTTTCTCAAAACTCCCTTAGGTACATTAGGCTGTTGTGGGATTCGACCCGTCAGGCAGCCGACCAGTCTGCTTACGTTGTTCTGAATCCCCGGGAACCCCTTACAGATTTCACCGTGCACACTAACAGTTAGTTATTTCACCTTTAGCTTGGTAACGTGCTTTAAACGTCATCTGTTGATGCAGTGCAGTGACATGAACTCTCAGTGTGCAGCATTTTCAGAGTTTAGGCCTAGAAACTTTGCTTGCTGGCTATAGAGCAGTGACATTTGCCGCCATATTGGTACCAGTATGGGTTTTGGAGGACATAACTACAAGGTGCAATACATAAAAATGGACAGGGAAAAACAACGGAAGAGCAGATTTCTTAGGCTTAAAATAACGTTGTTTTCTCCAACAACAAAAATCGCGCGTTTTAGGTCTTAAGAAATCACTCTTCACAGCATCGGCTTCAGTATGACGCCCTTCTGTTTCTCTCTGCAGTGCCCCTTGCAGCTAACCCATTAAGGCTCCAGCATAGAGTTATATACAATAATACTACGTCGTGTCACTGCTCTATATACGGGTGCACGGGTAGCTACGAGCACTGGGGCGTCAGATTCGATAGCCGTCTTGGTCCCAGCTGATGCTAATCTCTGGCTTCTTAAAGACCCGGGTTCGATCCTGGTAAAGGAAAGTGTATATGTACGGGTTTTTCTCCGGTTGTTTCCCGCCCGTTGTATGAGGGTTTCCTCCGGGTACTACGGTTTCCTCTCTCCTGCGTCAAGAAACAACAGACACGATGGATGGTTCTTTCCACTTCACGTCTGCCGCCCGGGTCTTCAAAAAGCTCTAAGCTATTGGCCGACTACGTCTATTCTATTGTATTCTATTCAGGAAAATATTCAGGACGTATTCTATTCACACAGTCCAACATTTTTTAATACCGAATGAGCCATTCTGTATAACAAAAGTTACGGAAGTTGCTCATGTTGTTCGGGATCCCTATACAAAGTTCACGGTGCCACACTGAGTTAGTCAGAGTTTAGGCCTATCTTCCTCATTATGGGCCTACATATTTAAATACCGGACGAGCCATTCTGTATAAGAAAAGTGATGGTTCATCTCTGTTCATCAATGGTTCGTCCCTTTTAACGTTATTGGGGATAATGCCACAAAAGGATGTCTAGACAGTGTAGAAGGAACCAATCTTCGGAAGTTGATGAGCCAGTCATCGGGCTGCGCGAGCGGACTCCATTCAAGCCAAATCTCTCAAATTGGGAGACTTTATCGAAAGCCATCAGAATCAAATTCGAACTTTTTTACTTCTTCGCGAAGCCTAACCATCAAAAGTTTTACCTTCCATAACTTTAGCTCGAGATTCGATTTTCTGCCGTGACGTAATTGCCTGCTTCATTTCACGGATGCCTGCTCCTTCTTCTCTTTTTCCTTTCAAGCGTTAACGAACCTAAGAACTTATGCACCGAAACTGGGAGTCAAAAAAAAAAAAAACGTGTTTTTTTCTTCGGCTCAAACGACGACAGGATATTCAGAAACTTTTTTTTTTCTGTTTGCATTTCTTGCTGAAAAAGTATTGACTTTTCATGAGTTAGTGACAGGGAACAACCTACAAAACCGTGTTAGTTTTTTTTGCTTTCTTGACAGTTGCTCACAGCTATTGTGTTTTTATTTTATTTTGCGTCAAGCTTACTACAATTACCAAAACTATGTTAGATAAGAGGTACATTCCTCCTCCTTCCCCCCTCCTAATAAAGTAAATTTAGAGTATGGTACAAAAAAACTGAAAGCATTATGAATAAGTTATATCTTCAAGGTGGCGTTCCAAGTATAACGTGATCGAGAAATTGGCCTTTTTCAACCCCCCTCCCCTTGTCATCAATTGCTCCATCCCCCTCGAGTTTACGTCATTTCTGACTTTACCCCCACCTCCTCCCCCACCTCTTGTAGGGGTGTTTTTCCGTGTACATCCAGTTTTTCTGAGGACCTCATTTTTTGCGTATTTCCACCTTTTTTTACTAGGGTAGCGGTGCTTACGTCATCAACTGGCCACCCCCCTCCTCCCTCGTCAGCAATCATTACCAGTAGCCGAATTCCCTTCTCCCCCCCCCCCCCATCCTGATGACGTAATACTTGAACACCCTCCAATTCCAATTTCCAATAATGGTTTGGAAAAATGAATTTAGAAAGAAGAGATAACAAATAATATACCCTGAAGATTTTTAACAATTTGCCAAAATAATTCCAAAAATTGACCAGTATCCGTCAGGTAAAAAAGAACGTGAAATATTGGTTCCTTTCTGAAAATTTTTCCATTGTGTGAATGAATTTATTTATATATTTTTTTTAATTTAATGTAGTTATATATTTATATAGTTGCTGTGGTTGAGTTTAGTTGCTCCCCATTATATATCTTTTTTATTTGATTTTTTTTTTCATTTCAACACACAAGCTAATGGAAAATTCACGACAACTGTATTATAATTTAACAGGAATAAACCAGTTTAACAAGCACAAAACCGGACTGGTTTCAGCAAACTATAGTGTCCGCAGCCTATCTTGAGTTCGCCCCAGAACGATACAGATAATCAATTGTATGTTTTTGGTAGCAGAGTGCCTTGTTGATATCCGAGATGGTTACAAAAACAATGGCGGCCGTCGATTAATGCCGCCCCCTCCAGGAAAACGTAGCCGCTCATAAAATATTTGCAGGACTAAAGATAAACCGCATTCACAATAAAAAGCAGAAACCAAACGTGGGCAAAACAGTCTGTTTAGAGATCTCTGGGGGTGAGGGCAGCTTGGTTTCAATAAATCAGTTTATAATTTAAAAAGTTATTGCCTTTAAAATTTCCTTTGTAAATTGTAGTTTGCGTCTGTTTTAACAACTGTGCAACTTACTTACTGAAGACATAACAAGCAGCTACATTGCCTACAGAGTCGCAGCCTGTCGTATTTACCTTTCTGCCACTTTCGAAAATGATGAGGCGCACACCTCTATCACGCACTGCAACAACGCCCTCTATTATATAATCTAAGAATAGTAACCGTCACAATGGCCGGTTAAAAATGTGTTGGCTTTTAGGCCTAGTTTTAGATTTTTAGGCATTGTCAGCTTTTGGGCCTAATTATTTTTACCTGCCGTTTTAATTTCGGAAGATATAGCTGACAGCGAATTTGTTTCGAAAGTAGGCCTATTCTTCCACGTAAATCCTTTTTTTTTTGTTTTGACTTAACGGTTGCGTGTCTTCCTGTAGTGTTTAAATGCGACGTTCAAATGTTATTACTTTATCGAGTTACGTTGAGAAAGCCTCTAAGCTAAAAGGAAGAACGATGTTTTAATTTGCCGTGTTTCTAGACTAATTGTTGTCTGATGGTGGAAATCGTTTGTCTCTATCAGATACCGTTCTGAGGTTGAAAACGGCGACGGACGGGTAAAGTCGTTGCAATAGTCGTTGCGATTTTAAGCATTACGCGCGTAGCCCATGATATGCTGCGAGCAAGATGGCTCGCAGCATAACATGGGCTACGCGCGTAATGCTTAAAATTTTCAATTTTGAAAGTTATTTGACAGCTGTGAGCGCACGTAGCCATGCGGCTGTGAGACAAGTGTTCAGGTTAATCGTCATGTGCTATGTAGGCTATATTTGAACATTTCGGTTTCAAAATGAGGGTACATTCTGAAGACACTGTACCCTGACAGTACTGATCGCCGTGTCCCAGCTCTACTCCCACACAATAGTCTGTTCCACATTATGTTTGCAGTAAACTGATTGTATGACGCCGTGTTTCCTTCCGCTACGAGTGCAAAAAAACACGTAGATGTCTCATTCGTAGAATCTAACAGTAACTGTGTAGTCAACAAGGCTGATATTCACATGTTTTTGCACTCGTATTGGGCACGGAAATGTGTCGTCGTACGGTCAGTTTCCTGCAAACATAATGTGGAATAAACTGTAATTGTGTGATGTCCTTTGCCTGTCAAAAAGGACACAAAATGTACAGAAGTAGATTGGAGGGCTGAGTTTGTGCACAGTGATGTGCACATTTAGTGAACAGTGTCGTAGTGTTATTGTTTAAAACTGCGAGTGAATTAAGTTGATAAACAGAAAAGTTGACTCTTACTGGGCGAAAGCCCACAATTCACGTTATCACAATTGTAAACACAAACGGACTGTAAACACAAATGTAAAGCCACCAAAACTGCAGCCAAAAATTAAAATATTTGCTATCAAACTTGAATTGTGGGGTTTTGGCCGAATCAGAAGGCATCTTTTCTGTTTAAAATTTTGAATTCCTGACGATATGCTGACCGAATGCCACCCCGAAACGTTCCTGATTCTCATGTAAGTGGCTGTTGAGGGTAAAAGCCCTCGTAATCCTTGTTCGTTAAGGACTGGTGCTTTAATCCCCCATCTAAGTTCTGTCCCTCCTTGTTGGTTTGTTAGCTTGTGGTCAGTTGTTGGCTCGACCGCTTATTTACCTTGTTGGTCTGTTAGCGACCAACCAAATAACGACGCGGCCTTGCACACGACTTTGGCACCCTCCGGTCTCAAGGAAGTAATTGATGCGTTGTTGTGTAAGGGAGGGTTTAAGCGGACATACTTGTGGAAACCTCTCGATGCACATTCTCTTTACGCTTTAATTTAAGAGTACCTGATTTTCGTTTCTAGTCAAAATATACGGATGACATAAATTTTCACTTCAGCACCTCAAAAGGATTTAAATTACCGATTGTTTATAGCACGCTGGCTCTCTTCAGGGCGGCGTTCAAGGGCTCGCAATGGAATTCTCTATACCACGCGCCATGGCTGTTTGCTGTGACGTGCATATCACGTGACTGGGCTAGTTCAATCAGACGGCCAAACAGACGTTGTTCTCGTTCGTCATTGGCTAACTCATGGTGACGTCACGGTTTTTATTATATACATGTAAGACGTTTGCTACTGCAATTCTTTTTGCATTTTTGGTTACTTTTTTAGTCTAAACATGTAAATACATTATGTGCGTAATTATTTTATAATTTATTCTTAAACCCACAAATTCGTTCGAATGTCGTGAATTTTTCCTCTTACCTCCATCATTATTATTATTATTATTATTAATAGAGATATAAAAGAAGACAATATTTTGAACTTTAAGCAAATCTTTGAATACGGAATTATAACTCAAAGTTATTTAAAAAGGGTCCTGTTAATAGAAATATAAAAAGAAATAATAATTGGCTTAAAGTCCTATTATGGACAAACGCATACGGTCAAAGAAATTTTTCATTTTCAATACCAAACAATTTTAACAGAATACCTGTAAGTCTACGACAAATTAACTCCAATTATACTATGAAAAAGGAAATAAAAAATGACCGTTGTCAGAAAAATAAACACGAAGATAAGTTTTGAAATGTGATTTGTGAATACGGCGGTATATGTGATGACTGACAATTGTAAATATTCTGTACATAACAAAGTACAAGTCCTACAATAAAGTAAGGTTTTATTAGTTTTTGTGTAATTTAAACTGTTCTGCTTTAGTGATATTAGACAATGTATCTGGCACATACAAACTCTTTGAGTTTCATGCAGTAAGTCTAATAAAGATTATTATTATTATCATTATTATTGTCGATTAATTTTAATCAAGAAATTATGACACACAACTTCCAAAATAATTTTAAACCAAAAACATTGTTCTATATATCTGCTTAACATCGGCTGCTCAAAAAACAATATCTGCACCTGCAAAAAATTAAACCAAACCACAAACATAAAGTACCTTGATCTTGAAATCATAATTGAAAATTTTATGATCATTTTGAAACTTTAATACGAAAAATGAGACAAATAACCCCAATGCTATATATGATCAAGAATTATATAAACAAAACTGTAAAGAAAACTCTGTATGAAGGTTGGATTCTGTCCAAAGTCAGATATGCATGCAACATCTTTGGATCAACTTCAACTAATTTAATTGAAAGGCTGCAAAGAACCATTAAGAAAGCAGTAAAAGTGCTTTTCGGCAAAAGAAACGGAAAAACTGGGAAGAACACTCGTCTTGAAAATCAATTATTTAACTTTCAGCAACTCTACAAGAATACAATACAATTATTACGAATAATTACTTTGAACCCACTTATAAAACATCTAACTAAGACCTTCAAGAACCAACAATGCATGGTTGCAAACTCCACCCTGGAGAAATTCATATGGTAAAAAGAGTCATGTCGTGTATTATTCCATCCTTATTCAACGAAATCCCATCCTGTTTACGAAATATTACCAGTGCTAATAAAATTAGAAAATATACAAAAAACTGGATATTGGGGTTTGCCTAAATGTAATATCATTGTACTTTATTCATATAACGATTTACCCTTAGCATATATTTTTTATTGTTAAATAATTAATGTTGATACTTCAGTTTAGTCTTTCTCAGATGTAAAGATAGTCATATTTTGTGTCACTCATAAGTGTTGTTTGTATTATCTTCAGTGCAAATACAAGCTCTACCAGCTTCGTGCGTTGTCTTGTTTGCTGAAAAAAATTATTATTATTATTATTATTATTATATTGGGAGTTAGAAAATATGTTCGTCAATAAACCATAATAAAAAAATTAATAAATTGACATAAGAAATAAGAAGGAAACTAGAAACATAATAAATGTAACATGATTATAAATGAAAGTATGTAAATAACTATACATGTATATATTAAGCTATTTATTTGTTATTTATATATTTATAAATTTTTGTGTTTTTTTTAATTTGCATGCTCATACAAGCTTCGAGTATTGTTCTAGTGCTATAAACTATTTTCATTATTATTATTATTTTATATTAATATGGCACACACAATTTCAGTCTTGAAGTACGTACCTCGCAACTTTAATCTAAAATAAAGAGTTTTCTTTACTTTTAAATAATTGCGGATCAGAACCGAACAATTATCAGATTTTGAAACGTTGCAGTATTTTTTTTCTGATTCGTTATTTTCACAACTGAAATAAGTGTACTTAATAGTTTTAATTGATGTTTTTTTTTTAATTGCAGATCCGAACCAAACAAGAAATACTCGAAAGTGCAACTAAAATCTACTCTTTTGGCTGGGTAATCGAATTCACGAAACCCAAAGAAACCAACCAACCAATCAAATCAATCAATCAATCAATCAATTCAGCACGCACCCATTCCGAGTTGACAACCGTCAGCCAAGGTGAGTCACACTGTTCTGGTTCTTTATAACAAGGTTCATTAAGTAGAAGTGGTTGATTTAGTTTAAGAAGAACCTCACTTAGATCTGCAGAGTTTTAACATTTTTAACTGCAACTTGGTATTCATTGTTTGAAAGTACCTTAATAAAAAAAAAACTACACACATTTTTTGCGTACCTCTCCAAGAAGATAGACAAGTTCAGTTACTTTAAATTTTCACTTTTGTACAGTGTACTCTTCCTGCAGCGGAATAGGTTGTTCAGTATATTCAGTTGCATGTGGACCCTAGCCTACGACGAGCTATGCTGGTCTTCGGATGATTTACATAGTTGAACATACATTAACTCAGCAAAACCGGAATTAAGCAGTTAACAAGATATCGCACCTCAAACCTACGTGAGGCCCTGGCTAGCTGCGGTTACTAGTATCTATACATATAATCCGCTTAGGTTGGGCAAGCAAATTCATCATTATTATGCACTACAATGAAAAGGGGTGTATAATGCAAGAGGGCGAGCGACCGACAAAGTCGAACAAACAGATGTGGCGTATAACAATCGATATATTGCATTGATAAAGCTAGCTTTTAAGAGCCGACTTGGAGGAGTTTCAAAGTTGGTTGAGTAACAATCACTGCATGCACAACCGTTGTTGTGTTTGTTGGGCTTGGTATCAGAACAGAGAAACGTCCACCATTGAAAATAAACATTTACTTCCATAACACAAATCAGCAGGGGTTCAAAGAGGGAACAGAGATGGGGATATTCAGACCACACAATAGGGGAAACCGGGGCCCACTACAGTGTTACGCTCAGGTATGTGGGAACCAGCTAGCCGGCGTATGTTACGCCGGGGGTACAGCTAGTCTCTGTTAATGCTTTGCCATCAAAGTAGCACGAAGACATGCATTAGCAGAGGTATTGGAAGCTGAAACTACCGCTAGGACTCCACGTAGGCTAGGAAATAGTAAGATGCACTATATCGTTACTGTACCTTCTTAATCTTTGGGAAACGGTCATCTTTGGGTTCTTGTACACAGTACCTAAGCAAACTTGAACTGCCACTATAGTCTGCCTACGGGTGCGCTGAAAATTGTATGTTTATTTTTTTTCTGAAGTATCGACACGTTTTATTTATTTTTTATTTCTATTAACAATCCGCTGTATTTCCAACTACCCCTAAGGACTAAGTTGGCCTAGGTAAAAATTTTAACATTTCTGAAATGCATAATTCTTGATTGATTAATTTTTTGCTGATCGTATCCTCATGATTAATAAGTATCCCACGTGTTCTTCCATCCGAAAAAAATAAACTCACATTGATTCACCTTGGAATGTGCCGTCAAGTTGTCTTTTTATTTTTTTCTGAGGTACATTTCTACAATACTTGCGTGGAAGTGGTGTTTGGGCTCACATACCCTAAAAAAAATAGAATTAACCATAATGAATTTACTCAGCAGTGTGAATCCATCTGCACGAATTAAAACGTATTATACCAAAATGCTAAACGGGTCTCATACTATGAATGCGAATTAACACGTACTGAATCCCATCAGCAACGTGATTCTAACTGCCAGTTCCAATTTAAGCATAATACAACGAGTGGCAATGTGAATTCAACTACCAGTTCGAATTAAAACATAGTGGATACAGTTAGCATAGCATTCTGAATTAAACTAAGCTATCAACTCACATTGAAACGGAAGGAATCCAATCAGCGATGTGTATGAAACTAACAAATCGAAAACTATAAAACGATACTAAACAAACACCAAAGTGACTTAATTATCAGCTCAAATTAAAACATTTGTTTTAATTTGAGTTGATAGTGACATCACTTTTTGCTGTTCGTTTGGTAGTTTCATTTGTATTGCTAATTAGATTCACTATGTCTTAATTTGAGCTCGTAGTTGGAATAAATTGCTGCTTATAATTATCAGTGACATTGCTATAGTGTATAGTTTATCAGTGTAAATTATAATCAACAATTTATTCCAACTACGGGCTCAATTTAAGACGTAATAAATCCAATTAGTAATTCAAATAAAACTACCAATCAAATAAAAACAGGTTGAAACAACATGTCAATGTGGATCAAAGCACATGCGCGTTCTTTGATCCACATTGATGTTCTGTTCATTTTACTCGCAGTTGGAATTCTCGTAATTGGAATATATTGCTGATTGTGTTCAGTTCTTAAAACACGTAGCATGCTAAGTGTCATTACGCGCAGATTTAGAGAACTGTACTCGGAGAACTGAAAAAAAAAAGTCAGCGCTCGTTCACGTCAACAAGGAAACTTTCAGAAAACATCGATTAACTCGCTGCAGCATAGTCTGCCTCATTTCCTCAATCCCCTATAATGGCCGCCCTTTTGCTGGTTCACTTGCCGCCTTATTGCAAACCGTTGAGAATTAGAGCGTCTCCTAGCTTCATCGGTCAATTTAATCTCATCCCATTTCTATTCTTAATTTAAAAGGTTGCCTAGGCAACGATGCGTGCCCGATTTGTATCACCTTGAGTGAGTTGAGCTGTTGGCTGGCCAAGTAGGTTTCGCGAGGCAAAGTCGTTCCCTTAAG
>JAHWFP010000608.1:43458-59619 GCA_023313725.1 Lithobius niger | reverse complement strand
TGTTTTTGTTTTGGACCTTTTCAGGTTGCAGAGTAGGGCCTTAAGGTGAAACGTGGGTAAGCCGAGCAATGGCTAAGCCCGGGCCTTAAGTTCCATTGTTTAGTTAGGCCTATGCCGCAAGTTAAACCTAACATGCTTCGATATTGCTGACATTTGGTAGGCATATGCAGAAGGGTCTTGGGGATCCGTTTTTAGGGTTTTTGCTGTTAAGCCGATTTTTAGGCCTATTTTGGTTTTTTTGAACTTGGGAAGTAAAACAAACGTTTTTACTTCGGACAATTTTTATTCAAGGCTTAGTTTGGGTGTAAAGCCTACTTTAGAATTCTGGGTGGTTAAGTGTAGGGGGAAACTTTGCTTTTGCGTTTGGGTTACCTTACGGCAATATTTAAGTTGGGCTTATAACAATAAGCATGTAATTTGTGTTGGTTGCTCATAAAGAGCAATATTTCTGCGACGGTTTTTTTCCCCAAAGGTGTTTTTTTTCCCATAAATCAACCTAATTTTCGGCCTTTAGAACTAACTTAATTATAGTGTGGAAAATGAGTTGTTTAGTAGTTGTTTCAGGTTTTTCTTAAACCTACGCTTTTCGATGTCCAGTTCTTGGTTTGCCCATTCTTGGTGGCAATGTTTGAGGTTTGGTTATGCCCATTCAGTGGCATACATTCGTTCGTGTTTCGCCTATTATACAATAATAGTTGCGTTTTGGTTTCGTCTTTAGTAGCGACGTTTTAGTCTGTTTGTTAAGGAAACCTACTAGTTTTCTGTCCCGTTATACCATAAAGGTTTCTGGTCTGCTCATGTCTTTTGAGTTACACATGTTACAGACTTCAGGAAACGCTATATTATTATTCCACGAAGAGACGAATCTCTTAGTGCTAATGGTTTTTGTGTTACACGAATGTCCTCTTGACGAATCTGTAGTGCTGACTACTGGCAGAATGTCACGAAGCGGCGAATATACGTATTCGTCAGTTCGTGAAACAAAGCCCTTAATTAACTGTGAAGATTCGCCTCTGACTTGCCACCCGAATTGCAGATATTAGCCACACCATACAATACGTGAGTAGAATAGCTAAACCAGTTGGATTATTAGGCAAGTTACAGGATATTGTTGATGAGCTAATTCTCTTTTGGGGTGAAATTTTCCTTTGTTTAATGTACCTTAATAAATCAAATGAAATGAAATCAATCACAGATTAGTTTAAGGAAGCTCTGTTTGTGTGTAATGCAAGTATGAACAGGATTAAATTTAAGAATTTATGACTCAGAAACATTTTAAACGTGATAGGCTCAACAGCAAAGGAACTTGAAATCTCAACTCGGTGGGGGATATCGTGGATGTCAAACTAAAGGGACGGGGGGGGGGGGGTTGGCTAAAGGACGCCTGACCACATCCCCAATGGTTTTCTGAAGGAGGATTAGGCAAATTAGCGAATTAGCAAATTATCAACTTTAACCTCTGATGCCCAAGATTTGTGTTGTGAAAAAATCATTACACCGATTTTCTGCTTGAATGCAGGTTACAAAACTTTAGCTATACAGCAAAAAATATCAGCTGCAGACTAGTCAGCAAAGTTGTCCGAATTACGCCCCCCCCCCCCCCCCGCCATGACAATATCTTATAGTTGCACTGTTGTTCGATTCTAAATAAATTATTAATTTTCATTGGTTAAACGCGTGTTCGCATGACTGTTACGGTACTTAGTTACATTACAGTGCTGCAAAATATAAACTTTTGGGTCTAGCTGCAATTACTTAAACAGATTACTTATTTGGTAATAAAGAAAAGATAAAACTAAGAACGTTGTGTGGTCAACGACTTGACTGTTCGTGAGGGGACAACAATTCAAGTTGGTATGTGCACATCAGTATGGTAGGCACTACAACAAGAACAGTAGGAAGGAACCATAATGAGATTCTGTTCACAGTACAATAGGATAAGGTGTTTTTAAAATTGCTAATGTGACTGTCCCACTTCAAAGAACTCCAATTGTTTGAACGATATGTAAAGATCCTCGTTCTTGTACTATCTACGTCGTTAAGCCAAACACGCTCTTAAGTTTGAAGGAAGAAAGAAACTCCGTGATACAGATGATGTTGAGGTGAAGGAATTGAGTGGATAAGTCTGGCAAGTGATAGAGGAAGATCTAGATAAGACTGTCTTCAAAACGTCTCACAACCATGAATATTTTTCTATTATTACTCCAGTAAAGCATGAAAACCATCTTCTCATGATTCTGATCCATGACCTCCAAAACCGTACGCAACTTGACCTTAAGGTCTTAGCTGAAAAATACAAGGATATGCTACGTTCCAAGTATATATCGCATCCTTCTCAATTGGTTGGAAACACAAAAACCCGTGGCCACTCTCTTAAACTGAAGCTACCACCTTTCCGTCTTGATTGTAGGAAGTTTTTTTTCTCGGTCCGGGTTGCACCTGTTTGGAATGCACTAACGGAAGACATTGTCTCGGCTAGCTCAGTACAGACTTTCAAGCGTAAACTTAATAATTTTAATCTGCAACCCTTTTTATCCCGTCCATTTTAATTGTTTTTTTTTTATCTGCCCTTGTTATTCTTTTAATGTGTCAATGATCAGTTGTTCCACAACTTTGTTTAAAATGTGGTTGGGTATCAGTGGCAATGAATGTTGCCCTTCCCATCCACCCTGGTTCCTAGAGATGAACAGGAAACTATTATTATTATTATTATTATTATTATTATTATTATCATGCTCAATTCCTTTTTACGCCTGTAGTATCGCATCCTGATCAACATGCATTCTGTATCGAACTATACTTCATAAGAAGTGCCAATGATATAGTCGAACTGCACGTACTTCACAAGAATTCGTACTACATTTGCACGTCAGGGGAACGTAGTGATATGCTTCTGCACCATGACACCACATGATGAGCAAATATATCACAATTTAGTACAAATCAGTGCAATTCGTTGAGTCAAATGACCACTTTCTAGCTAAACGTTATTACATTAAGAAACACTTGGATATATTCATCCAAATCCGTTGATTACAAGCTTAATAGATGTCTAAGAACATTGGGAGTATATATAGGTAATTACAAAGGTCTCGAATTCCCCTTTAAGGGATAAGTTGTAAGATTTACAAATAAAGACGTAGTAGAGAATGACGAATGAATAGTTTAAGTATTCCATCTATTTTCACGAAGTGACGAAACATGCGACGAATGATGCAGAACTATGGTATTATTTTTTTTTACTAAGTGACGAATAACTTTAGATGCTCATAGGTTAGCAATGTAACAATATTTTTTCGTTTGCTCAAAATAAAACAAACCTTAGAATGTGAAAATTTGAGCCACTGCAAACTTCATTTTGTTAAGTCTTATAGTTTTGCCGTGAGCCAGTTTGGAGTTTAACAATTATTTCAAAGTCGATTTTCTCAAAACAATCAATCTGCTAATTCGCCAGTTCGTGAAAACATCGACGATGAGAGCAATTTCTTGTTTGTGGGAAGTTGGTTAGTTTGTCTCGCATGAGCAAACTCTTTGCAGTATCATGTTCATCGGCTACAAACGTAGTTGTAGCCCAACTCCATAACGGTGGGATTGGGGTTTCCAAAGTCGTCTATTAAGACGCCGTTATCACAAAAGTCGTCTGACAGGATGCAAGTGCGTGACCCCTAGGCTGTAGTTCCAGGGTCACGGGTGTTTTTTTTTTAAAACCCACGGTGTTGAGAGTTGTCATCTTTCATGTTCATCAGTAAAAACAAAGTGTTTTTTAGTAGTTGATGTTGGTATTGACATGTGCTTTGATGTATGTGTTCGTTTCAGCTTGTAGTTTACAGACATGTTGAAATAAAAATTGAACATGGTTAGAGTGTTAAAACAAGATATATGTTTGTCAAGTTTAGACACAAGATTTGCGAGGTGTAATTTTCAGAGCTTCGTGTGGGTTGCATGTTTTCTGGGGCCAATGGCCAATCTTAGTCTTGTGTGGCTGATCTTACAAAGGTGGACATTATCTATGCCTTGTGATTTAATTTCCGGTTCCTGCCTCTAGAACATTCTAGAACTTTCCATTTCCCATAATACCCTGGCCATTTCGCGGTTGTCAGGGGTTACCAAAACGTATTTAAGCAAGGGGCCAGCATGGTAAAATCAGAAAGCCTTCGGGCCAGCCAACTGGCTGGTCCTCTTCAACCCCTGCTAGGTCTCCTAGTTAGGGGGATTTTTGGCTGTTAGGCCTTTGGTAGGCCCAACCTAAACTAAGCTTTTTATTAAACTTCTTCACCCTAACTTAAACCCAAAGTTCCCCAACCCTTTCCCCAGTCTTTCGTTCAATCTAATTTTGATTTAGCTCTCCCACAGTTTGCTATTTTTCGTCAGGCTTCAACAGTGTCATGGTACTAGCACACGAGGATTGAGCACACATTAGAATAAATGGTGCATCGACAGCACATCCAAAGTTACATTTTTCGTATACTCCGGCAGTGAGTTTCCGGCAATTCTGATTGGCGTGGATGTAGGATATGTTTCATTCCCTCTCAAAGGGCGTCCCCTCACAGTTCTGATTGCGTACTCTCAGGGGTACCACTACCAGATGTGCTTGAAAATATAAAAAAGCCCTGGTTCACGGCATTTCTAGGGTAAATATTTCCCGTTTCCAAGTTCTGAAATCAGCGCAAAAGCTTTGTATACGAAAACAAAAACAGTATAAAGGGTCACGATAACAGCAGACAAACAAACTAAATTAAAAACTTCAAAATCGAGAACATGTGCATTGCTCGACGAATCACCAAAGGTAGTGTAGGGAGCCCAAGTAAACGACAGCTTCCCTTCGATGCGCAGATTCTTTATTATTTTAAAACTTTAGAATTACTTTGTGGGCCATTACCACGGTCCTTTTAGTGTTTTTTTTTTGTTTTCGTGGGAAGCCTTTGACTTGACTTCTGCATTTGAAAACGCAACGTATATAACACCCGCTTTACTTTTTAAAAATTATTTTCAAACTACTACCAGTGCTTGTTACAGCTTAAACTACCAGTGATTATTATTTCTTTTAATATTTAAACTGTTACGTTGAGCTTATTTTTGATTCTGATGCCTCGTATGGATTTAAGTTCATAATGGTGCTAATTTGTCAACAAATTTTGTGTTCAATATTAGGTATCTATGATTCGTATCGTGTGCTATTCTTTGGTACCTGTCTTATACGGCACACACAAGTCCGCCATGAAGTTCGAGCCGTCGTAATAAATTACGTATTATACGCAGATGTACGCACGATGTATCTTTCATTTTTGATAACGTGCCCTCGACCACACGAAATTTACTTTTGCGCTCGTAACACATGCGCTATTACCACTGAACCGCGTCTGATGAGTCTGGGCTTAAAAAAAAAAAAAAAAATTCTGCATTAAACAAGCGGCTGCAGTGACTACTTAGGTTGACGCACACACCTCTTTCACGCGCTGCAGCAGCACTCTCTGTTGTATACCTAAAAGGACCATCACAATTGCCGGTTAAATATGTGTTAGCTGTTAGGCTTATTTCAGATTTTAGGCCTAATTTTTACTTGCCGTTTTAATATCGTAAGTAGCAGCGAACGGAGACTAGGGTTCGAGAATAGGTTTATTCATTTATGCAACACGGTGCGGAGACTTGACGTTGCAACGTGATTTAAGGTCTAATTTTCAGCTTTTAGGCCTAATTATTTTTTACCTGCCGTTTTAATTTCGTAGCAGCTAAGGAGAATTGGGTTCGAGAGTAGGCCTATTCATCCATGCAACCGGTGTCTAGACTATTATAAATGAAGCTAAGGTGTGTCGTGTCGTTAAGGAAATCCTTTTGTGTTTTTTTTTTATGGTTGCGCTTTTTCCTGTAGTGTCTAAATGCCATGACCAATTGTAATTAATTTATTGATTTATGTCGTGAAAGCCTGTTAGTTATAAGGAAGCAACGATGTTTTAGTTTGCCGTGTTGTTTAAAATCATTTTTGACGCTGAATCTAATGGTGTAAACCGTTTGTCTCTATATGCCTCTCGAGCTAAAAAGTCTATAAGTCTTTCTTATAGACTGATATTTAATAATAAGGATGACGTGATTGGATTGAAACTAGATAACTACGGATCATTATCCCCCCCCCCCCCACTCCCCACCCACCCAACACCCTGGCGTTTTAAGGATAGTTGCTTCAAACCCAGTTATGGGAACCTATAGAAATAGTCCATAATAAAGGATTAGCAAACTCTTAGGTACTCATTTCGACGTTATATTTCGTAGCAATGTTCTAGTTTTATTTAACCTTCGAATTATTAAGCGGTGCGATTAACTTGGCGAATGTTTTGGTGTGTTGATATCACTCCTTTGAAGGGCCGAACCATTAGGAACTTGGCGGCCCCTTTCACCAGTTTTGGTTTTTGATATGATTTCATGTTTCATTTCCAGTTTCATTTAACTTTCGAACTATTAGTAGGTGCGAATAACTTGGCTAATAGGATTAACCTTGGCGGCCTTTTCCTGGTTGAATGATATCACTACTTTCAAAGACCGACCCTTTTCGGAAACTTTGGGGGGGTTCCCTTATACCAGTTTTGGTTTTGGGTGAATATTTAATAACACTAAAAATTATGTGCGATTCTGCCTTTTCATACCATTCATCACAAGCCATTTTTTGCACACGGTGCAGCATTTTTGGCTCAGAAGACCTCGTGGTATTTTGTGTGTAGAATAAATAACTTCCCGTGTTCATTCAACGGGTGAACAACTAGGAGGAAGTCTTTTGTGCAGCGCATCAACCTGAATTGTGAATCTACAAAACTGAATAAGGCAAACAGCGCCCTTGCAGCTTCAACATCGACAATTGCGTAAGTAACTACGAATCTTTATTTTACTGGTATTATGTTGGGACTATGCTTCGCTATTTTAGGGGATTGTATTCGCATAAATTATTAAACATGAAATTGTGACCATCCCTTGAGAAGGGCGTGCATGAAAACCTCAGAAAAAAAATGTTTTGTAGTCTTGGTTTTTCCCCCGTGTTTATGATGTTGTTACAGGTCAAGTTTAAATCAGAGGTTAGGAACCGGTCATTATTATTGCGGGGGGGGGGGGGAGGGAATTGAAGGGGGGTCATGAAGTGTTTGGACCCACTTGAGGGGGGGTCATAAATTTGTCAGGTCCCATGAAGAGTGGGGGGACACAAACACACTGACCAACTGGAAGAAAATGTCATTTTTGGGCCTCAAAAATGGCACTTTCAGCAGTCAAAATTTCTAAAAACGCCTCAGCTTCTGGGGGGGGGGGGGGCTTCCCCCCATGATATCAGTGTTATAAGGTTTTGAAGCCATTAGTACCGTTTCTGCAGGTCAATCTTTACAAAAAAATTTGTAGACAAGCCTTGGCATCTGTTTTGGCTTCTTCGGTATTTCCGGTGCTGAATATGTAACGGATGTGAGCATACAAGCAAACAGTGTGTTCATCATACTTATTGTATGAATCTCCACAAGAGATGGTGTAAGGAATATTTTATAGAACAATTTTAATCCAACTTGTCTTTTCGTTAAAAACTAGTCACGTTTCCTTACAACTAATGGTAACTGTCGGTGTGGAGAGAACTTACTTAATATGGTTGCAGCGCTAATCATGGCTATAACAGGAATCATCTGCAGACAGTCTCAATGGGTATACGAAAAGCGCATTTTTAAGGGGGGGGATTCACATTATTTTTGTACTTTATTTGGGTTTTTTAACCCCCCCCCCCCCCCGCCATAAATAATGACCAGTCCCTTAGGTCAGTTGACTTGGCTCGAATTTCACCGGGAAGGGTACGGAGTTTCACCAGGAAACGACTTTCGTCTTTTCTCTTCGGTTTTTTTCCCCCACGTTTTCATTTCCCCCTAGATTCATTTTAGGAAAATTAACCAGAAATAATTGTGCAAGATGGCACGATAAGTGATAAGTAAATACAAATGGAAACCTATTTACGTTGCCTTTTGGACTTAGTTGTTAAACCGCCTAATCTGGAATTAAACCCACACCTTTTTAGACCAAAGGCCGCAGTACTGCCGCTCAGCCATACTGACACGGCCAAAAGGAAACGTCCATAGGCAGCATTTAACACGCACACATATACATATAATCAAACACTTTCCAATCTGCACTGGAGGGACCTTTCCTTTTGGCCGTGTCAGTATGGCTGAGTGGTAGAACTTCGGATTTTGGTCTTAAAGGTCGTGAGTTAAATTCCCGCTCAGGCAGTCTGACGTTTAAGTCCAAAAGGCAACGTAAATAAGTTTCCATCTGTATTTTTTTTATCAACATTTAAAAGACGTGGCAACTATGCGGCTCATTGCAGAGAGCAGAATCCTTCCCGTATTCCGAAATCTCGTTTAAAGTTGTAACCAGGTAACAAAAATTAACTCAAATCTAACGTTGGATGTTATTTAGAAATTGTTTATTATTGGCGGAGCGAGCAACCAAAGTTGGTGAAGCGTAGCGTATAACGGACACCAAATTGGAAACTGTTGGTAGGTTGGTTGATTGACTGGTTTCACTTTTGTCGTCTGGATAGAGCCCAAACGAAGACTGTACTGGGATGAAATTTTTCACATTGCTTAAAAGACCAAAAATTACTGTCAATTTCGATTTCCCGTAAAACGATAAGTTTACGAAATAATTTATTTTTATCAATCTAACCCTTACCATTGTAAATTCCGAATCCTTAGTAGTTAAGGAAGGTATTTTGACGGGCTGTTGTTAAGGAATTCCAACGTCGTATGGTAATCAAGTGAACTTAAATGGCAAAATCAAACATCATTGTTTTCTTACAGATAATAATCTTTCTTGACCGTAACTCAACGAAACTTATGATCATTGCATTTAACCACTACACAAAGGCAAGCGTTCGGGGAAAAAAGTATTCAGTTAACGACACACATTAGCTTCACTTGGAAAAGAATGCTTGCAGAATTTTTTTTTATCGTGGCGACCGGAGTACCATTTACACTAGCGGCACTATTCTTAAATTAGAAAACTCAAAGCACTATAGTATGACTAAGCGGTTTTACAGCAGACGACATGTTTAGACTACAACACGAAATAATAACATGGCTGCATCTAATATTTTCAACATTCCCGGCTGCTATGGTAACTTGAAGTCTTAACTCGATATTGCGTGAATGGATAGGCCGACTCTCTAACGCAAATTTCTGCTGCTGCTCACAACACTAAAACAGTAGCTTAAAATTAGGCGTAAAAGTTATATAGCCTTATAATTATTTAAAAGCTATTTTCACACCTATGCTAATACCCTATTGTGCGCGCGGCGTATCTTGAGTCCTGTAAGTATTTTACGAGCGACTACGTCTTCCTGGAGGGGGCGGCTTTAATTGACGGCCGCCATTGTTTTGTAACCATCTTGGATATCAACAAGGCATTCTGCTGCCAAACAAAAGCGTACAATCGATTATCTGTGTCGTTCTGCGGCAAACTCAAGATAGGCCACGCACACTTTAGCTGCAATTGTGATGGTTACAACTTTTAGACCAACCGTTGCAGTATTTGACTGGTGGCACCTCAAAATTATAGTCTAAGGCAGTTTAGGTACAGTTTTATAATAGTGGCGGCACAATAATGTAATTAAATAATTCCAAGGTTGACACCATATGTATCTTTTGATTATGGTAGTGTTAAAAACTTTCGATACTAATGATTGTAGTTTAGCTTGCAGTAAATGCTTCCTAATTCATAGCTTTATCCTAGGAAAGATAAAATATATAAGAAATACTGTAGTAGCACATTGCGGCACCAGCCTAACCAACGGTGGCTAATGTGTCGCTTTATTTTTAGTCAGCGGCGTTGGCGGCGATGTGGTGATAGCGCACACCTTTTATACGGGATACGGAAAGAGGAGGCAAATAACGAAATAGAAACTAAATGTGGGAACAAACGAAATACTGTTAAAATATCTAGCTTAGATCTACTTAAAAAACGGTAAAATGAAAAAAAATAGCCTCCATAAGTGCAGCACTTAAAACCAAAAAAAGCAATAAGCCGAAGCTGAGCTGAATGAGTACTGCACCCACATTGTTTAAGGATCCTTGTACAACTCTTTCATTGTTGTACCATTGTTGCAGCAGTGGATTTATATAATTTGTACTCCTCTTTCGTCGTTTCCATTGTTAAAAGCGGCTGTCTATTTCGTAAAGACAGTACAGTTCTAACAATGATCCGACTTCTTACCAAAGAGAAACCGGCGTCTTACTAAAATTTTCATTACTGTTAACGGTAACTGTTTTAATAAGCGCTTAAGGGCCCGAAGCCATACGCTCAATCACAAAACACAAAATACAGAGAAACTGCAAATTACGTTATAGCCTGCCTGCAACAATCCATAATCAATTACCCATCGAGATGACACGTGCTAAATCTAGACACACGCTAGTTTGTTGCCATCACATAATAAACACGGGACAATTGGGCACGACCTTAACATAATACGCATTTCTAATGTTCCATTTTTTTCGCAAAGAGTGGACAATGGACATATCATACCCATGGTAGACCAATCCGTACCAATTACAATAAAAAGGAAGCGAAAAAATCTAACAACTTAACTGAACAAAAAGCAAAAAAAAAGCATCAGAGCTCGTATCCCCACACTCACAGCTTTGAAGGTAACCGAATAAAAACGGATTAGAATTCACTCGAACGCAACGAACTATGATTTGAACTTTAATTCCAGGGAACTTGACATGTCATCCTCCATGCACACGTATACATGTACATCACTAATTAAAAAAAAAAAAAACGGCTAGATATTGAAAAAAACACACACACACACACACACAAAAATACAACATATTCACGCACATGAAACAGCACGAAAACCAAAACTCACAAACACACACAACACAGACGGCATTAACAGCAAGACGCCGACAAAATTGAACGATAAATGAACAATAATTAGTCACACGAACAAGCACTAAACAGAAAACATCAAACACAGGCAAAAAAAAAAATTGCCTCAACTAGGACTCTGCTTGTTTCACAAATTATAAATGCACACAAAGTACACATGTAGCCACTCATACGAAACTCACTTAAAATATGAAACAAGTGAAATATGAAAAACCTGTATAATACATATTTTAAGCGCACACAAGCACACACACACCCACACAAACATTTAAACATTTCAAATACAAACAGTGTTCACTTTCTGACATAACCACGGAGTAAAAACGGTCTTTGTTCCCTGGAAATGGAGTACAAATAATTAAATTTCTTTGTATTCGAGTGAACTCTGATCCGGTTTTATTCATGTACCTTCGGGTACGAGCACTAATTTTTTTTTTCCTAAACGGTTCAGTTAATTTGTTGGCTTTTTGTTGTCGTTTGTCTACGGAAACTATATGAGCAGCAGACAAAGAAATAGTTCGAAACTGAGCAACAATGTGCACACGTTCTACCACACTAACTACCAGACACACACTAGTTTGTTGCCGTTACATAATAAACACGGGACAAAGCTTGGGCAGAACCTTAACCTAATAGGCATTTCTAATGTTCATTTTTTTTCGCAAACAAAATTGCGTGGGCAATGGACATACCGTACACGTGGTAGGCCAATCCGTACCAATTACAATAAAAAGGAAGCGAAAAAAGCCAACAAATTCACTGAACAAAAACGGCTTCGCCGTTTACAAAAATACATTAGAGCTCGTATCCCCACACTAACAGCTGTGAAGGTAAACGGATAAAAACGGATTAGACTTCACTCGAACGCAACAACTATAATTTGAACTCCAATTCCAGAGAACACGGATTGTAACATGCCAGCCTCCATGCACACGTATACATGTATATCACTAATCAAACAAACAAAACGGTTGGATATTTAAAATACAAACACAAAATATACACGCACATGAAACAGAACGAAACCCTAAACTCACAAACACACATAAAACAGACGTCATTAACAGCAAAACGCCGACAATATTGAACGATAAATGAACAATAATTAGGCTACTCACACGAACTAGAACTAAAACAGAAACAATCAAACATAGCAAAAAACATATGAGGAGTCTCCTTGTTTCACAAAGTATAAATGCGCACAAAATACACATATAGCCACTGATACGAAACACGCTTAAAATATAAAAAAACAAACACGGAAGCAAATATTAAAAAAAAAAAACCCGTATACTGCACATTTTAAGCCCACACAAACATTTAAACATTTCAAACTCAAACTGTATTCACTTTCTGACATAACCACAGTGTAAAAACGGGACTTGTTTCCTGGAAATGGAGTTGAAATTAAAGTTCTTTGCATTCGAGTGAACTCTAATAAATTTTTATTCATGTACCTTCACATCTGTGAGTATGGTGATACGAGCTCTAATGCTTTTTTTCCTAAATGGCGAAGCCGTTTTTGGCTCAGTTAATTTGTTGGCTTTTTGTTGTCGTTTGTCTACGGAAATGATATAAGCAGCAGACAAAGAAACAGTTCGAAACTGAGCAACAATGTGCACACGTTCTACCAACAATGGAGTCGGAGTACAAATTAGTTGGACGCTGGTTTTCTGCTACAATGCGGTAAAACTGCAGCATTGTTATTCTCGGGCTTCGCCCTCGGTCAAAATGCGGCAGTCTTACCTCATTGTTGCAGAAAACCGGCGTATAACCAGTATGAACGCTGCAACAATGAAATCGTTGTCTTACCACTATACTTTGTTCCACATTATGTTTTCAGAAAACTGACTGTATGACGCCACGTTTTCTTCCACTACGAGTGCAAAAAATCCGTAAACATCCCATTCATAAACTCTAACAGTAACTGTGAAGAGTCTACAAGTGTTATATTCACATATTTTGCACTCTTAGTGCAAGGAAACGAGTCGTCATCCAGTCAGTTTTCTGAAAACATAATGTGGAACAAACTATAGTAAGAACCACGGCTAGGCGTGGATTTCTTACTTACGTAAGAAAACGAAGGTATTTGGTTCTTACTTAAGTAGTAAAAATACAATCGCTGTCCATGTTTGCGCATCCCAAATCGTTTCTAAAGTATTATTAAACTATTTCATACTTTAAATCAACAACTATTAATTTTTAAAATAATAAATAAGATTTCTATGCATAGAAAACGAAGGCGTGGGGTTCTTACTTATGTTAATAAATCTACTACTGCTAGCAATGCTTACGTATCAATGTTTACAAAATAATGCATTTATCATATTAAAAACCAAAACTGGTCATAAGAACGCCAAGTTGCGAATGGTTCGGCCCTTCAACGGAGTGATATCAACACACCAAAACATTCGCCACGTTAATTGCACCGCTTAATAGTTCGAAGGTTAAATGAAAACTACTTTTGGTAGCAATGTTCAAGTTTTCATTTAACGTCCAAAGTATTATTCGGTGCGATTAAGTTGGTGAATGTTTTGGTGTGTTGATATCACTCCGTTGAAGGGCCGAACCATACGGAACTTGGCGTTCTTTTTATCAGTTTTTGTTTTTGATATCACATCACTCCTTTTTTTTTAATTGTGTATTAGACTAAACTCCACTACCGTGCAGATGTGTAATAACATGCCACGTCAACAAGAAATTGGTTTTCAACACTTTGCTACTACCTTTTGCCTAGAGGCCAAACTTAGTCACCTCTTTATAGGTTTTTGATTCGGTTTTAATTTTGATGTAATTTGTTTTATTTAGTTAGTTTAGTTGTGTTGATATCACTCCTTTGACGGACCGAACAACCCTCAACTTGGTGGCCTCTTTACCAGTTTTTGGTTTTCTTTATTTTGCTTTGTATTTACAGTTCGTTTATTTTACGTAAATTGGACGTGAATACAATTTCTTTGGCAACGTTGTTTACATTTATCGTGATACACTAGTGTGTGTCTAGGCACGCACGTCAGTATACACGTTGTCATTGTCCGAACTTTGGCCATCCAATGAGAGACGACGCCGACCATACTAACAATGGTTATAACAATATTTTTGTACTTACGCGCCCTCCCACGCCATTCCCGTTACACCCCCAGGCTCCAAACCATAAAGGTACGCAGTTCGTATTGTACTGCATCCATTCGTCCAATTTCATAGCTGAAAGCCTTCCCGTTATCTCAGTATCGATGAATAATCACCCTATGGGATTTATGGGGATGAGCGAATTAGCTAAGCTAGCTAGCTAGTTAACACATTTTCAACGTTAGGGCTCGTTTACGCAACGAGACCTTCTCGCTCGCCGAAAGCTATTTGCTAGGCAACCGTTATTTATTTACGATTAATTTCCCGTTTCTATTAAATGAATGCGGTAATAGTCAACAAATTAAATATATTATAAATAACAACACGGAAAAAGAACACATTGCAACAGTCATTTTAAATATTGCTACAACATTGTTGCCATTTCACGCTATTTCCAAAGTTTGCTATTCTCGCCGAAAAAACAGCTTCCAGCAGTGATCAATCGACGGTAGAATAAAATAGCTACCTGCAGCGAGAATTCAAAATCCAACATGGCGTCTATTTCGGGGTAGTCGAATCGAAGACAAAACATCGAATACCGGCATTCAAAAATCTGTCCGTCGTCTTGAACTGCAATAAAACTTGTTTTCTAGTTGTCATAAATCGACTCTGTCGTGTTGCACGCATCGTACGTCGTGTCGCGAGGCACGAGGAGAAAATTTGCGTCCGCGTCCATGTTGCCATGGTAACTATGTATAGACAACTCGAAAGCCGCATTCTTCGGCAAAGGCGAGCAGCAGCCAGAACATTTAGTATTGACCAAGTAAAAACTAGTAAGCGAGAAAATTGTCCTTGCATAAACGCGCCCTCATTGAGGGTCAGATTTTGCATTGAAACCAGCTTAGCTGGCATTCTTACGCGACCAAATATTTGTCAGGTCGGTCATTGCTCTCGATTTCAACACTATTTAAGCTTTTGTACCGCATTATTATTTTCATCTTAGTACCCAAAATGTGCCCAACTCTGCTTCAAGATATAAGACACTGACGCTATGGCGTCGCGCTACAATGGTTTACAACCCCGACAATTGAATTGATGTGATGGTTATTGTGATTTATGTTTCCTAACTTGGCGCGACACACTACCGTGTGTCTAGATGCAACTGAAGAATGACCCTAAGGAAATAGTAAAGATTGTTTAAAATCTTAACTCATAAAACGGTAGTTGCCACTTTTTTGCCAGCGCTGGCCAAATATGCTTTAAACAATGCTTTAAAAATTATAAAAAACAACAATATCTTTTACGGCAAAAAAGAAAAAGAATTTATCGGAGGAAACAATGCAGAAACAATGGTGTAACAATAATGCTGCAAACAACAATGTCTTTACAAACATGCATTGTACTTGGTTTCATGAAGTCATGTAATCGGTCTTGAGTGAAAAAAGACGAAAAAAATATCTGTCTGCTCCCGGGTTACAGGAGCACAATAAATGCGCAGACGGATTCAGTGCGGAAAAAAGAAACCAGGCCACAGGACGTGAAAGACACCGTCTGCTCCCGAGTAACGGAAATGAATGAAGGATGGTGGATTGAATCACACGATACATGGATTCAGTGAGCGAAGCAACCTTAGTGAAATTACCTATCTTCAAGAACCTGCATTATTTAAATTACACATTTCACTGTTACGGGGTAGCTGTCTCCTACATTTGCCCGTCTTCATTTATATACAGGGTGTTCGGAAATTGGTGTCAAATATTTTGAGGGTCCGCTGTGTGATCAAAGATAAGAAGAAAAAGTCCTATAAACATGGGTCCGGAAATGCACCAGTCTTTAGTTACAGCCCCCCCCCCATCCCCAGGTTTGGGGTAAACAGTTCTTAAATACCTCGTAATGATTCACCGTTTCCATTCCAAACTCAGGATATGTGCCATATCATACCTGGTATTTCAGTACTTCATAATACAGTATTGGGTCGCACAACTTATCAGAGGGAGAGGTAATTTTCTTATGGGGGGGGGGGATCAAACGTGGGGGAAGGGAGGAGTAACTGCTTTGGTCTTGTACTTTAATGAAACAAATTGTAGAAAAAACACATCGTGTGATTGAAAACAATCGAAAGTAGTACTGTACTTTCTTTCATTACGTGTAAAGACCAAGTAGGTTACATCGTTTTCCAAGTTTGTG